>CM022945.1:120918779-121117896 GCA_012931725.1 Litsea cubeba
CCTCTTTCCGGGACCAACTTGAGTCTTCTCAGAAGGATTTTGCATACCCATTGAAAGTTTTGTTTAAAAGGCACTTTCATATTGGATTTGCTTCATGTCTTAGCAACCTTTCTCATGACCCATCAATTCAACCAAAGATAAGGTTAAAAGATCTTTTGATTCTTCTAGCAGCAACTGAGGCATCATACTTTGAAGGAAGGCTAATCAAAACTTTTTGGGTAATTTTTTCATCAGAAATAGATAGATTCTAATTTGATTGACTATCTCCATAACTCGAGAGAAATAGTCATTCATTTTTTCTGAATCTTTCATCTTCAAATTTTCATACTCTCTTCGTAGAGTTTGTAACTTCATAGCAATCACCTTAGATGAACCTTTGAATTCATTTTGCAAGGTGTCCCCAAGCTTGCTTTGCAGTTTGAAAAGAAATAATTCTTGAAAAAAATTGATTTAGAGATACCTTGTGGGATGAAGAAGAGGGCCTTCGCATCTTTCTTTCTATTTTCCTTCAACTGTTCTTATTGTGCAGCCGAGAGAGAAGTGACGTCAGCTGGATTCTTATAGCCACTTTCAACCATCTCCCACAACCTTTCAACCATCTCCCACAACCCTTGGGACATAAACAACGTCCTCATCTTGATGCTCCAATGATCAAAGTTCTCTCCTTCAAAGATAGGCATTGAAGGCTGAATTGAACCATTGCTTGTACGTAGCCATCGATTCTACTTCAAATAGAAATCTATAACGCCCAGTAAGACTCAAAACTAGTCTCCGATACCACTTTGTAGGCTATTCTAGCCTTTCTATGAGCATAAAACAACTTGAAGGAAAGAAAGATACAAAAAACGGAATGATGAAACTCTAGTTCATTTCACTTCATTATATGAAAAACAACATCTCAACATCCTTATATAGAATTTCTACATACATCACAATAAAAGCAAATACATGGACTATTATGTATTCCAAGAGTACAGTTAACTCAATACACTAACCCAAGAGCACTTCATACTAACCGAAGAGACACTTCACAAGTGTAATGTATGCACAAGGATTGGTGCAAGTGTGCAACACAAAACTCTAGGAACATGTACCTAGCAAATGCATGAACAGTGCATTAACTTTGGCAATCTCACCTTCCAATCCCCAAACCAAACACAACAACCCATTTTACACCTACCCATCTTCCTCATCCATCCAAACACCACAATCATCCTCTCTCCATCACCTTCATCATCCCACCAACCCATCTCGGTTTGCCCGCCTACAGCACATCTACAACCAAGATCAGCCACCATAAACCAAACACCTACACGTACGGTCCATCAACCCAAGGCCTCCTTCTCTCCTCTTTCTCACCATCCATCATCTTCACCAAATACCCACTTCATCGTCCCACCAACCCATTTGGCGGATAATAGAATGGAGTCTTGAATTTCTTCAGCTAACCATTGCTAAAGGTATTAGTAGATGTAGCGAAAAATATTTTCAATATTTCCCCTCAAATGGAGCCCACTCCTCAATACTCCCCCTCAGGTGGAACCCGGCCGGCGCACTTTTGGCGATACGCTTTTTTTTTTTTTTTTTGCACCGAGTCGTTTCTCCTGTGATTTAATTAAACTCACGACCGGTTGGCTTTGATACCATCTTGAATTTCTCCAGCTAACCATTGCTACCAAAACCTCAAGGTGTTAGTAGACGTAGCGAAAATACTTTTCAATATCCTCCTCCGATGGAGCCCACTCCTCAATATGGAGACCCCACTAGCATATTAATCTCTCAAAGCCCCTCCAAACATCACCATTCTCAACACTGCATGCAACATCTCCATCAGAACTCATGCTCTAGTCACCAAATCTGAATTGAACCCAAGGCCCACGTTCCACCCATCAGCTTTAATACCCGCCTGCAACTTCTCCACACGCACATCACCATCCTTAACACCCCATCATCTCTCGCATAGCCAGCCACCAACCACACACTACTTCATATCCTTCTCATTTTGAAAACCAGCCCAACACAAACTCACCGCCTTCCATAAGTCAGACGACCAACCCATCTCTCACGCTCTCTACACACTCTGCTCTCTCAAGTTGCAACTACCAATCCTTCTCTCGACCTACCCCACTTAGCCTATTGACCACTGACCAATTCAACTAAACCCACCTTTAATTCACTTTCCAACTTCAGCCAAGAAGCCGAGGTTCACCTGCAACTTGTTTCACCATCATCTCCATCTCTATAAAAATCACCCTCCGAAACAAACACACCCACTTTTATCACAACCTTTCCTCACGGCCATCAAACCCCTCATTCATCCACTTCACATACACATAGCCATCATCCTCACACTCAAATCCCATCCATATCCAGCCAACCTAATACACTGTCGACCAGACCCTTTCTTTGTTTCCATCCACACCAGCAAAAAGCCTAATCCCACAACCTTCACGGAACCGACGCACTCGACCTAATCAACCAGAGCTTCACTTGCACCAAAACACCTTGCAACCAGCAGCTGCCCGTCACTTGACATGAAACTCAATGCAGTCTGCCTCTCCCTGGAAAAAGACAAGAACAAAGAGAGGGCATTTTGGGTATTTTAAACCAAGTAGAGAAGAAATTCACGGGAAAATCGTTTGTATTGTCGGATGTCCTAATTTAAAATGTATATGGAAAAAATTACGTCCCGCTTTGAAAATTTAATTTTATTTGTCCTTATTTAAAATCTAGGCAAAACTCAAGCCCTATTTTGAAAGTTTTTCCTTTATTTAATCCTTTCTCCTTCCTCCCAGGACTATGGGCTTGGCTTTTGAAGTTCATTGCACCATTCACCATTGCCACTAGCAATCTAGCATATACCATAATTTCCTTACCCAAATTTAAATGATGTCAAGAACGAAGTCACTTGAAATGACATTGGTCAATAGTTTTTTAACTATTTTATCTTAAATTACGTCAGAAACTAATAAATCACATGATATATATCACGTGTTATTATGTCATCACTTTTGTACAACATGTAAGAGAAAATTTAAATGATACAACCTGAGGAATGGTAGTAAGATGTGTACATACTATTCACAAAATATTTTTTTTTGTATTTTATTTTAAAAAAACTCACTTGCTAGTTAAAAAATGTATGATACAGAGACTGATAAATCTCATGATATCTTAAGACCACACCTAATATCATGGGATATCGCGCAAAATAAGTTTAAAAATAAAAAAAATTCCACTAGAGTCAACTATGATGACATTATCTAAATTTCAATAATGAAATTGAAAATACACATTTAAATAGGAATAATATGTCAAAATTAAAAACCCATACAACACCGTAGGGAGGCACAACTTTCAACACATACATGCAATTATTGAATGACCTCAGCAAGCATGAAAAAAGTGGTCGGTGAGCGGACCCATACACATGGCATTCTGCGCAATTGCGCAATTATCTGACATAGAGTACCGTGGGCCGAGGCTGAATTAAGAGAGTGGCTATCTACACACTGTAAAATACTCTCTACACACTGCATTTTAAACGAAATAAAAAAATCTCTAAACTACCCCTCGACCTAACATGTTCGGCCCTAAGCGACCGAACAAATCGAGATTGTTCGGCCACACGGGGCCGAACAAATCGAGTTTGTTCGGCCCTGTGTGGCCGAACGAATCATATTCGCCAATCATTCATCTTCAATGGCAATTTACATCACTTAATTTGCTTCTCCATTTGCTTGTCGCTATTGAAATCTTCGAAAACCACCATTTACTTGTCCATTACTTAAAAATCACAAATCACTAGGAATGAGAGATGAATGAGGTTGGCGAGACATGGAGGGATAGGGGGAGACTGGGAGATGGAAAGAGGGAGAGAGAGAAGGAGAGGAAGGGGAGAGGATGGGCGGGAGGCGGGTGTCAACAAGCAAGGAGAGGGGTCGGCGAGGGAAGAAGCAGGGAGAGGAAAGGAGAGGGAGGGGTAGTTTAGAAATCTTTTTTTTTAAATGTAATGGGTAGAGAGGGATTTGCAGTGTGCAGATAGCCATACACTTAACCTTTTGCGAGGGCATGGAACGCATGTTAGAATGCCTGGACCGGATAGAGGGACAAAAAACTCCAATTTCCAACTGCCTTTATTTTTTTGGAGCAGGTGCCACATGGGAAAGGAGTTTTTTTGAGGAGTATGATACTTTTGAGGAGATGGATGTGATATCTCTCTCCATGTGGCACCCCCTCATTGGTCGGAATAGGATTTTCCTATTTGGTCCAACAAGGGATCCATCTCCATTTTTTTTAGGACAAGAAATAATTGATTTATATGAAATCTATTGCTGTTATACTTTTTAAATAATTCTACCTTTGTAAACTTGCATTTGGCTTTCTGGTTATAAGAAAAAGGTACATCATCATCTACGTATGTCCTCTTGTTGTAATTAATGTAGTTTTAATGTGTACTAGCACAGTAATCCGTGCTACTAAAATATGTTCTACGATCCATTAAAAAGAAACTCAAATCATGCAAAATCATTCTCAAATACTTACTAATAATGAATTAGTTTAGATAGAGTATAAAATTTAAAGAAAATAAAAAGAGAGAGAATTATGACAATTACTATTTGCTCAATATGGTCCGTTATGTAGAAATTCACTAGGAGTATATAAAGAGCTAAGGGTGTAAAAGAAAACCGAAAAATCGTCTAACCAAACCAAACCGCGGTTAATAACAATGTTTCACGGTTCGGTCACGGTTGTGATTATTGAAATAGAAAAACCGTACTTCACGGTTCGGTTACCGTTTTTGTCTTAACTCACGGTTATTAATCAAACCGAACCGTTAACCGCAGTTCGGTTAACGATGTTCCCAAAATACACGGTTAACCGAGCAGTTTCGTTAATAAGAAAAAAACCTAAGGGCCTTAATGAAAATTATTCATTTTTTTATAGTAACATATTATGCCATTCTCCAACTTTTTTTTTTTTTTTTTGCACAATAAGTTTGATTGGTAAATGGTAAAAATTTCACAAATTTTTTTAAGTGATAGTTAACTGTAACCGAACCGTTAACCGCGGTTCGATTTTTCACGGTTCGGTTACAGTTACTGTTTTCAAAAGCCAAAAACCGTGAAACACGGTTCGGTTAACAATTTTTCCACAATGAGCGGTTAACCGAACCATTACACCCCTATAAAAAGCTAAAGAGAATCGATAAAAAAAAGGATTACGAGATTTGAGGGGGGAATGAAGTTGTTGGACGTATGTAAATTGTATAAAGTGGATACAACTCCAGGTTAAATTAAAAAGTTGGGGTCAAAATTAGCTTTGCAACCCAAGACTTTAATATAGTATAATAGATTGTTTGTGTGCTTGATGACTTTTGTCTATGGTTTGTACGGTCAATTCTTTTACTTCCAATCACCCGTCTTGAAGTCTATAATAAGGGCTGTTTGGGGGCTTTACTAATGTTGTTGAGTGAAGTAAAAATTATTTTGAAGAAAGAATAAAATATAAGTGAGTTATGATGTTATTTTATTTTTAGTTGTTTATTATGAAATCTTTTTGACGTTTTGTATTAATTGTGAAGTTTTTTTTTCTCTTTTGGTAGAGAAATGATGTAACTTTTTGACTTTTAAAAAAAATATATGATGGAAAATTTGAATTAAGGTGCTTTTGATGAGACTTTTTTTTGAAAAATGGGCGCTTTATCTTACTTAACTCTATTAGTAGATGGAAAATGAAGCAGGGTTCAAAAGTATATATTTTGTCAATATTTCTAGAAACCTACAGAGTTTGTGTTGTGCTACTGCCGGAGAAATCAATGCCGCTTTAAAGTGTTTTCTGTAATAAGATGCAAGGGAAAATTGGCATTATTTTCATTTTTCCACGTTGATTTTTTTTATTTCTATTTATACTTGCCCCATTTGTTGGCACATGTGGGTCTTCTAGCTTATGATGGCACCAACCCATCCATCCAAAGGATGTGTTTCAAGAAAGGTACATCAATATATCCACTTTCAAAATTACATAATATCACTGTGCACTGCTTTCACTGTGTACTGCTTGTGTAAGGTAGGTGTAGGAAAATTTCTAAAATTTAAGGAGGAGGAATTGCAGTCTAGAGGTAGCCATAGGGTCAAAACCCAAAACCAAAAAGCATTTAAAAGAGGAAGTTAAAGGCCTTTATTGCATTTAGAAGGAAGCAGTCGAAGTTGCGTGTTTGGATGTACGCTGAATTAATGTAAAAGTGACGTGAAATATCAAATTTATAGAGAATAAAATATAAAGAATTTTGATGGTCTTCGTTTTTAAAGGGTTGATCCTTTTTGTATAAAAAAAAAAGAATATTTTTTTATCATTTATTGAAAAAAAGAAGTTGGTTTTTTTTTCTTTTTTTTTTTTTTTAAATAAGAGAATTTTGAATTTGTATACATTTTAATATGACTCATTGTCTTATGTTGTTTGGATAATAGAGGCTTTATCTCATTTTACTTTAATTTACCACACATTCAAACACGCCAAAGGTCGAGGGGCCCGCTCTAATTACGCAAGTGATGAGAAGTCCGTTCTTTCCACAAGTGTTTTTACAGTAGAACATCCTTTTCATGTGTTAAAAGAGCTGAGGAGAGAGATGACATGGCTAACATAAGATCTTCTACAAGGAGCTTATATATATTTGGATTTGTTAAGAGACAAACCAATCCATTCATCTCCAAAGACAATACAAGGAGCTTATATATATTTGGATTTGTTAAGAGACAAACCAATCCATTCATCTCCAAAGACAAATAAGGAATTGCAGTATGGTTTAACCAAATCTCCATTACACAAAGGATTAAGGTAACATCTACAATTTTTATTATACATTGTGTTTGCAACGTATGGCCAAAAGATCCTAATATATAGATCATGATATTTAATCTTTGATAGGAATCCAACGTTCTTCACTGTTCTTTATCCAAACAGCGTCCCCACTATGATGGAATGGAAGCTTCTTGATGAGCTTAGGGCATTCGTAAATCTCGAGATGAGCCAGAGATGAAAATGTATTTTCTATATCGGACCATTGATTGCACTCTAGGTTGCTCAAGTACTTCAGACGCAATGTCTCCACATTCCATTTCTCTGCGTTTGTTTCAAGATTGAGGCTTTCTAGCTCCCCTCCCCTGATGTAGAGCTTCTTGAGATTAGGAAATCCCCCAGGCGTAAGCCAATTGAGCTTCTCATGTTGAGGAATGCATTGGAGGTCCAGCTTCTCAAGTTGGGGAAGCGAAACAGATTTCAGCGGAGTTTCTGTTACCTGTTGATGGACCTGTTGATGGAGAACACTTTATGTTAGGAAGCTCGTGGCTAGATAGGATATCCAATTCAGACATGGATTATCTGGTATTATGACAGTGGAAAAGATCCATGATAGGATTAAATGAATGTTGATTGTGATAAATGATAGATGAGATGAAAGGATTCTATGAATTATTTTTCGTAGCTATTTTTCCATAATTAGATGTCACATAGAATAACATAAAAGGTTTTATGAAAAAATGAAGGCTCCAAGTCCATCAGCTGTAGCTCAGCCTACAACAGGTTAGGGACATTGGTATGCGGGTAAACTGCACAAGTTTGAATTCCCAATATACCGAGAGAGAGAGAGAGAGAGACCTCCAAGGTCCAAAGTTTTCTTATACCTGTCCCCATGTGATTGTTAGGGAACTCAAAGTCCCAAATGCCTTTAACTCCTTTTGGTCGTCATTAGCTATTGCCCCTCCTGCTATGTTGATGTTGAGCTTCCTTAAATTCGTCAACACAGCCAATTCTTGGAGTCTGAACGAATCACCAGTTATGTTTTTTTTACTGATTATGAAGCCTTTGAGCACTTGGAGCTTTGAAAGTGAGCTGAGCCCCTTGGGCATCCTATCAAGCAAGGAACACTCTGACACATCCAAGTGAGTTAGATTCTTTAGCAACCCAATTCCAGTAGGCAGTGCTTCTAGATTGTGACATGCTCGGAGGTCCAAGATTTGCAGATTGGTGAGACGCTCCAATGAATCTGGCAGCGTAGTTATTCTAGAGATCCCTTGAAGGCTGAGATACCTTAAGTCTTTCATAGTTCCCAAGCTCTCTAAGAACTTGGTGTCTGCTACTTCTATGTGGCGATCGGAAGAAATCTCCCACTTACCAAGTTGCAGAACTCTGATCGACTTGAATTTTGAGAACTCATCACTTTCACATTTTAGATACTGGGCATTAATGTTGAATAGGGAAAGCAATTCACTGGTCTTGTGGTTCGAAGAAACTGAAGAAACAATCACTGATTGTTCGTCCCTAGTCGCTGGCAGGCAAGAAAGTGGACGTTCATCGTCTTTGCCGTCTTTTGCTGTCAGATCCTTTTTGTCATAAGTTTTAAAGTAAAAACCCACTTCTTTTGCTTTGGTTTCGAGCACTTCTTCGAGCATTTTTTTAACACTAGAGGGAAATATGCAGCAGCGAGGTCTTTTATCATGCTTTTTCGAAATATGTAGGATGAGGCCACTCAGAAGCAGCATCTTAAAGCATTGTTCACCGGCCTGCTCTGCTGTTTGGAATTTGTTTGGCTTTATTAAGCCCGCACCAATCCACCTGTAGATGATAGACCTCTTCCTTATCACTGCATCTCCAGGGAAGACACAGAGGAAAAGCAAGCACCTCCTTAGAAGAGGGTCTAAATTGTTGTATCTCATTTTAATAGTATTCTCCTGTAGCTTATCCTTTACTTTATTCACTGCTGTCTCCAGCCAATGCAGTTCATCTCCAAATATTTTTTTTTTTCATCTACTTTCTCCTTCTCCTCATCTGTAAGAGCCTTGTGGTCACGAATCTGTTGGATGCACTTGGTGATGATATTTTCAAGTTCAGACACATTTTCTTCCTTTCTTTCAATCAAATCATCAATTTTTATTATTGCTTTAGCTACACGATCCAACACACGATTTTCTAAATTCTTTCCAGCAGCGAAGGCCTCAGTTAAACTTGCTAGAGCTTCTTCAAACTCTTTAACCATTGAACTGGAGTCAATGATTCCCTCTAGACTTTCAATCCGCCTCGAGAAAGCCTCTTTGGTTTGGCGTCCTTGGGTTTCCATGCTTGGTTAAACGTAGTGCCTACATTTCCACAATTAAAACTGGTTCAGTGAATGAATTAAGATATGCTGGTTGGCCTTGACGTCGATTGGGATGGGTTGGATTCAGTCATAACTCATACCCCATTATATGCCCAGATATGGGATAGATATGAGTTATGGATATGTCAAAAGAATGGCTTTTACACCCTAAAAAAGAGCATCAAAATTCAAGAATGACAATATCATATAATGTTGCCTCTTTTGAAATATATATGGATATCATAGATTAGTATCTTAGAGCACATTATATTAATTAAAGGAGCTCCTGTGAGGGTCTGGGAGCTATCTGTTTCGTCCCAAGCAGACCCTTCTTTCTTCCCTTCCCCCTCTCCCTCAAACTGCTTTCCTCTCTGACAATTGTTGGTATCCTCTTTGATTTTTTTTTTTTTTATGGTTTAGATTAGGTAGTCTGGATTAAGGGATGACGGAAAAATGGTGATTTTTTTTTTATTGTTTAGATTAGGTAATCTGGATGGATTTAAGTAATCTTCAGAAACACCAAAACCCCAGTCTATAAAAAAAAAAAAAAAATTCCCCAAATTCTCAAACCCTAAAATTCCAATAATAATAATTAAACCCTAACTCCTAATTCCCACAACTCCTCATCCAGCCATAAATCAAGCCATAAACCCAAATCCCAATGCAACCCAAACATCTATGCGACCACATCTGAGAACCCAATATCCCCCACCGATCTAAGTCACAGCCACCATCTTCATCAAAGCCAAACCTTCTTCAAACCCAAATACAACATCACACCAACTCCCGAGAGCCAAACTGTAAGAAGATGAAGAAGAAGGAGAGAAGAGAAGGAGCAGAGAGAGAAAGGGAAAAGGATACCTACCTGGCTCGATCTCCTACTGCTTCTTCACCGCCGTCACCCTCCTCATCAGTTCTTCAGTCACCAGTGGATGTAGAGCAGAGAAAGAGAGGAGCTTCGGGCGGGTCTCTTCGTGGTACAAGTGATTAAAACTACTTTGAATGTTCTACCAAAAAAAACAAAAAAGTACTCTCAAGGTTGGGTCCACCGGTCCAGGTTAATAAAAGAAGGTAATGGGATTTAAATGGCAGGGTGGGGCAGATGTTGGAAATAAATAAGGGCTGGTAAGAAGAAATACACAGCCACGCTATCAGTATCTAGAAAATTCAAAGTCACAATCAATGGAAATCATTTAGTTATTTTTATTTTCAATCAACAAGTATTTTGAATAAATATAAAACATAGGTTGCCAAACAGGTGTCCATCATAAAAACTCAGAAACCTATTACCTTCTGCCATATAAAGACAAAATGTGCACAACAGAAAATCCACCCTAGCAAACAACACCAACAGGGGTTTTATTACATCCAAAAGAGATCAATAATTTAAAAAAAAAAAACACAACAATATTTAGAGAGGATTTTAAAAGGATCCATGACGGTAGGGATAGGAAACACAGTAGAACCTCAATAATTTAATACCTAATTAATTAATAACCTCGTCAAAATAATATTTTTTTTCGGTCCCAACTTGGATACAACATGTTAAATTAATAATTCGTTAAATTTATAAGATAATAGAAATTTGAGAATTCATATAGCCCCCATGCAATATATAAATTAATAATGCCTTAATACATATGTAATTAATTATACATTTAGGATGACTTCATAAAGAACGAATCAATTGTGACTTGTTGCTTCTTGAAATTTATGTCACCTTGAATCTCATCTCGGACTTTTATTAACATGGTAAGAATTTCTGGTGTTGTCTTCTCATGGTGCAACAAAAAATTATTCAATGTCTTCTTCACTGCTTTGAGAGCTTCCTTTCGTGAAGGCGGCTCCATAGCACATCACTTTCATTTTCAACTTCATCACTTTGCTCATTTTCCATGATGTTGTGTTACAATTAGTTTTGCTTATTTAAATAGAGTTTTGCTTATTTAATGTTCATAAATGAAATAAGATAATACATTGAACATCATACAAATATAATACATTGAACAATGTAATGTACATTGAAAAATGTAATACATTGAATAAAATAACACATTTAATAATGTATACACAATAAATTAAAATTTTAAGTACATTGAACAAGGTACAACAATAAATATTTTGTTGATTTTTTTTAAGAAAATAAATAATAGTTTGATAAATTAATAAGTTATTAATTAATGAATAAATTATTAATTTATCGATTATTTAATATCTTGCTAAATTAATAGATTTTGCCAGTCCCGAGGCTATTAATTTAGAGAGGTTTAACTGTACATGCAAGAGTAGAAATCCAGAAAAAAAAAAAAAAAACTTCTTCTTGGTCACGAAAGAGCTGTGCAAGGATTTTTTTTTTCCCTCTTTTTGAAAGTGAGGAGAAGAAGAGACACCTGTTTCTTTTACAAGCTGAGCAGTACCACATCTTCCATTGTTGAAGCAGAAGCTGTAACGTTATCTTGCATCTTATTGGGCCCCATCAGAAAGATGGTATAGTGAAAAAATATTGCATCTTATTGGTCCTATCACAAAGGTGGTTATAGTGAAAGAAGCATGTCAAGTTACTTTCTTTTATATAAGGGGTATAGATTTATATAAGGGTATAGATATCTATTTCAAATGGCCTATTTGAAATATATGGTGTAGGATTAGGTTGTTTGGTAACCGATTAAAGTAGATTCTTTTAAATCAACGGTTGACTTTTTTTTTTTTTATAAATTTATTGATATACATAGTGAATCAATGGCTAATACTTGACCGCATGGCCATTTGTAGTATTCCTAAGTGGACCGATGATTCATATCTTGATAAAACGGCCCACAAAGTCCAAAAATTAACTTCAATTGTTCATTTCGGTTTTGCAAATATTTCAAGATTGGTGAATGATCAATGGTTGATATTTGATATGGTAGCCGTTCTTAGTCATCTTAAGAACTTGTGAAGTTCAGATTATAGTTTAGGTCCCAACAATTGTAAAAAAAAAAAATACGGACTGATTGAATACAATTCCAAAATCCAGTTCATTCATGTACAGTATACATCAACGGTGAAGAGCTTTTCTTCGATTTTTTGATATCTAAAACGAACCCGGCACTGAAAATTGACCTCATAGCCATTGTAATCCCTCCAAAGAGGATTAACGGGCTCTGATCATTCGTTTGGGGCCCACAATGTAAAAACAGTGGATCTAATGGTGTGGGGCTTTTTTTTTTTTGCAAATATATGAAAATATAAGAACATCCAACGGTTGAATTTTGAATATGTGGCCTTGTTTGACCTTCTGAATCTATTTAACGGTTTGGATCCTGATTTAGGGGCCCAGAAGTACTGCTTAACGTCTCCTTTACTGTTCATCCACAAACTCTTTCCGCTTAGAGCAACTCTAACATATATTGCTTTTGGCCATGTCACCTCCTTTTGCTCTAATTGACATATGAGAGAGACTCCAACAGTTGCTTCATATCCTACATGGACTTGAAGTATACCATAAAGTGAGCTGCCTTTTTTTACTTTTTAAATAAAATAATGGTATTAGTTAGTGAATGTCGGTACATATGTAATAAAACAAACAAGAGTTAAATAAAAATAATAAAAAAATAATAATTTGGCTTTTTTCTTGGAGTTGCTCAAGTGAGATGTCAAATTTATATATGTTTTTTTTTTTTTTTGCCATATAAGTCTTTATTTTGAAAAAGGCATATCCAAAATTGAAGGGTCTCTTGGAGATGCTCTTAAAACTCCTAACATCTGTTTAAAACCTGGACATTTTGCTGACCATATGAAATAAACACCAAATGTCTTAACTCCATTCCAAATGGACACAGGAAATGCAATTGACAAACGGCTTAAAGGCGGTTTCAAACCGGGTAAAGACAATAAGAAGTAAAAATGAGACATCCCAAACGCCACCTAAATGAAAATGGATGAAGATAGATGTCATTAGATTTCTTGGGCAAAATTAGCTAGAGATCCTTTAACCTTGCCGTTTAAGGCCTTTAGTACATGCGCCTGGACTTATTTCAGACGAAGGTCCCTAAGTATGCCAAATCATAATTTTCACGAATGATTTACCCTTTTAACCGTCTGAAGTTATGTCACATATTTATTCCTAGTTTTAAGCTTTAGGACATGATCTTTAAAGACTGATTTTCCCTTGTAAATACCTCAAGTTGTGTCACGGATTTTATTTCACAGTTGTAGATCGAGTTTCGAAATTTAAATGGGAGGGAATGACGGTTGATAGATTTCTACCTATAAAATCTTCTTTCTGTGGTTTTCTTCATCACGTGACCACTTTATCTCATTCCTTTTGTTGTATTATCATCGTTTCTTTTTATATTTATCTTATGTGGTTTTCTTTCAAAACTAAGATAAATTTATCTGACTTTCTTTCCGAAAGCCAGATAAATTAATGAGAGTTTATTTGAAAAGACATATAAATTTATCTGAGTTTTTTTTCAACAGACAAATAAATCTTTCTGAGTTTGTTTCAAAACCCAGATAAACTTATTTGAATTTCTGGCAAAAACTCAAATAAATTTATAAGAATTTCTTAAATTACTCAAATAAATGTCTCTTCTAATTCAAACTCGTGGTGCAACATGTATTCCTGTTTGTTCTGATCATGGAATAGATGAAATAAATCAAAAAATTCATTTTCGTTCCAGAACGAAATCTTATTGGAACTGTCCATATCTGGTTCGTCCTTCGGAACCATATCCCATCCCAGGTTTGCTGCAATCGAATGAACTGAGGAGGTATTTTGTGAATACGTAATTATCTTTAATATATCAATTATTTCTTTATTTTCGGATTGCCTCGAAGGGACAAAAGAAACTCCTTGTTGTTTCTTCAACAATTTCTGATTTATATATAGTCGACCTCTCGGTAGGATTCAAACCCAGATGAAACTCTAACGATCTATCAGAGAAAAAATAACGAATTAATCTTGTATAAGAATCCTCCGAGAGGAATCCTCTCTGGTTTTCCTCGATTCCGAGAAAATCCACGTTTGGATGAAGAGAGAAAAAGTGAGAGATGATTTTTAAATCCTCCAAACCCATAAAAATCCTCTTTTCATTGATTCCTTGGTCTCACCTCCCCCGTCGGATTTTACAAAACCACAAAAAGACGTACAAAGAAATGCTTAAGTTATAAAGAGTGACACATCCATGGACAGAGGACAAAAAATTTGGGGTTACGTGTGTCATTTCACTTTTTTCAATAAATGTAAAGGGTAAATTAGTCAGACAAAAAAAAAAAAACACAGGGGAGAGATAGAGAGGATGCTTATGTAAAAAGTAAAAATACAGGGGTGTTTTTGAGATTTTACAAAAATACAGGCGCCTTCTTGTGGGAAAAAAAAAAACTCTTTCTTTCAATAAAAGCTGTCGGGAAGGACATTACGCTGCTGTGTGGAAATGAGGTCTATGGTGCATTTTTAAGGCCCACCCATTACGCGCCTGAAGCTTTGACTCAGAGAAATCCGGATGGATTCCCAGAAATCTCTTATCTGCTTTACTTTCCTTTTCTCGCATCAAACCACATCGGGCAGTAGAAGGTGCGTTCTCTCTCTATTGTTGTTGTCTTTGTGCATCCATTTCCATCAGTTTTGTAGAATTTTAACTAAGATCTTACATTCTCATCATTTTCTCCGGCCGTGCTGAGAGTTTGCAAGCAAGGTATGTTTGCGTGGATCGTTTTCTGCGGAAAATAAAAAGGGTTTTCTATAACATTGATCTCTGGCGTGAAAGCGTTTTCCTCAGTTTTCTTGCACTCATGCACTCAGAGAGAGAGAGAGAGAGAGAGAAAGAAAGAAATACACTTCAAAATGTAAAATGTTTCGCAGCACCGAACAATAAAAATGGAATTCTCCACAAAAGATGAAATCACTGAGAAAATATAGTGTCGTGGATGCTTGTATTTTAAAAGAAGGTGAAGTGTGACAAGGTGTTGGTTACTCAATGTTTGAAGGACTTTATTGCAGATTGAAGAACCTATGACATTTTTTGTTTTTTTTTTTTTTTTTTTCCCTAAGTAAGAACCTATGACATTTGAAGCATACTGATTTCTATCTGTTTTTAACAAAAAGGAGGAAACAAAACTCTTATCTTTACTAGGACTAGGATTGTTCATAAGCAGGTCAGGTTGAGACCGGTCTGAAGGTTGGTGAAGTCGGGTCCATTTAGTTATTGAGCCTAACTTTCAGCTGACCCAGCCCATGGATTTGAAAGCAAGTCCAGATTCAGCCCTTTTGCAAAATACATAATGCTCTTTTGGGCTAAAATAAGAAGGGCCAGTCTACTCTAATAAGCATACATAGGCCTGTTCACAGCAGTTTTTTAAACTGTCAAGTAAAAAAAAATTAGGCTTTATTCCAGCCTACGGACCTAAAAAATTGCTCAAATCCGGCCCAGTGCAGGTTGGGTTCAGATCGGGCTCAGGCTGGTTTATCTCATGATCACTCCTATTCCTTACTAAGACAATAAATTTAGGAGCTAAGGTGGTAGACTGGTATTATTGGAAGCAGTCGAAAACCTCAAATGAAAGTGGACGCTTATTATTTTTATTTTTTTTAGTTGTTGTAGTAGTTGTTTTTTGTATTATTATCATTATTATTATTATTATTATTTGAGAGACAACCGCACATTTAGGCCATGTTTCTTTACTAGATCTAGATGTTGGGGTTTTGGGATATCTAGCATTTGCAAATCCAATGTTTCTTGCCAAGCATTTCAAAATTCCAGCCGCATGAAAGGTCCCAAATAACTTTTAGAAAGTAGCTATGTATGTAAATACTAATCGCATGAGATAAGTCATGGTAGGCCTAGTTCGGCGGAGGCGGAAAGTGGTTTTCGTGCAAGGCAAAGGCGGAGGGTGGTTTTTGTGCAGGTACTTTGCTGTGTATGTAGGTGGAAATACTCAATTTAATTAATTCGAATGAGAAACAGAAGCACTCACTGTAATTAATTTGAATGTGCAAGAGAAATAGAATTAATGTAGTTGACTCAACATGACTTTTGACGACGAAGATGACTATTATGAATTTAAATCGCTCAAAATAATCATTTTTTTTTTTTTTTTTTTTTTTTTTTTTTTTTTTTTGTGAGAGTTGTATCCCACTCTAATCAAAATTGGTCCCATGCTGGATTTATCACAAGCAAACCAATCCACCCACAATTGATAAATGAAAACTTGTTGATTGGGTTATTTATGATTGTTTGATGAACTACGATGCCTGTGGTTGAGAGGGAACTATTTAAGTAAATTCACCAATTCATGAAAAGATAAACTCAAAGAAATAAATTATATTATATTAAGCCAAAGGGTTTTGGGTTTAATTTTGACCGTCGGTCTTAATTTTGACCACTGCTTTATTTGAAATCTTCCATGTTCTCTCTCGCCACTCCCGAGCTCCTCCCTTCTTATCTCACTTCATTCACTTTTATCTTTTCACGCAACTACTCGCGTTTGTATAACCTCTCCATCTTATCCTTTATCTTATGTGGCCACTCATGTAACTTCTCTACATTTGAAAACTAGCTTAGTCTCCTAAAAAAAGATGTAAGTTGAAAAGTTTTGAAATGTTAGCTTCATCGTTGTTCCTAAAGAAATGACGATGAAAATGAATGGTAGAATTCTTTTTCCTGTAATTTCTTTATCATGATTCAGTTTGTGTAATTAAATTTGAAAACTTTCTATTTACATGATTTCACATCCAAGTAATATATTTAGAAAATTTTAATTCGTTAACTTTCGTCTCAATTTTTTTATTAATTAGTTATTTTTACCCTTTTTTTTTTTTACATTTATATTGTCCATGCCTAGGAAGCACGGACACCTCTCCGGGGCCGGCGTGTCAGTGTCCGATATGTGTCGGACACGGATACGACCCAGACACGCCCGGACACGTGTCCGGCACATCAAAAATGGTGTCGTGCTTATTGTTTTATATTTTATTTCCCAGACACGCTGGGACACGCCGGGAACCCTAATCATCCGGATATTGACTTCTTTTTTGCTTTTTGTATTTTTGGAATGGAGGGGAAATTGATGATCCTCCCTTTTCTTTGTATGGATTTTATGGAACTATGGATATTTCATGTTTAATGATTATGAATTATTTTCGGTTTTGTATTGCTATATGGTAATTTGATATGTTTGTTAGTTGGTATAGTGGTACACTAGTACTTGAATTTTTATTTATTTGATTGCTATATTAATTGCAAAGTTAAAATGATATTAACTTTTAGTATATGATTAGATATGCTGCTGCTACTACTACTATTATTATTAAATATTAACGTGTCCCCGACGTGTCTGTGTCTTATTTTTTTTGAGAAATGCTGTGTCGGCGTGTCCGTATCGTGTCGTGTTCATGTCCCGTGTCCGTGTCCGTGTTTCTTTGGTCCATGCTAAGCACGGGCATATTTTGCTAGTGGTATGATTATGCAAAGTTAGAGAGTCCAGTTCCTTTGAATGTCTCACTCACACTTTCCATGAGGGGTATGGAATGCCATAGTGGGGTCCACCATTAAATATTTGAGCCCTTCAAAATAAATACCCTCTCCTTAAGTGGGATTTTCCAAACTTTACACCCCTAGGAGTTGTTCCCACCATAAGATTGCCGTATAATTAAAAATCCCATGTGCTCAAATTGTCCCACCGAATCCCACATGTCTCATTGTAGGTTCCACATGCCTCATTGTAGTGAGTCAACACTCAAAATCTCCCCTCCCCCTCCCTCTGCCCCGGAACAAAAGCACTTAATAGACATTCATGAATCCAATTTATCAATCTAACCTGCATCCAAGCAGCTCATGTAGGTCTCAATCTCATCTAATAAATGGGTGGGATATTGGTTGCACTCAATCAACAGACCCTCTACCAACCTCAAAGTTTATACTCTACCTATCTTATATATATGGGAGATGCTCCTATGAGAGATATCTCTTACCTTACATGAGAGATAGGGGTGGGGACCCTCACATTTAAGTTGTTGGCATTGGATATGGATGTATCTCCCTATATATATATATATATATATATATGAGAGAATGGCTCCCCTAAGCTACAGCTTAGGGGAGAAATCAGCTGAGACGTGCGAAACGCTCGTGTGGGTTGAGTTTCTCTCAAGTCAAGTTAATTTTTCAGGGCCTGCTCTTTTTTTCCATTTCCCCCTTCGAAGACCTATTCGATCACTCTCTCTCTCTCCCTTCGCTCTCTCCCCCTTCTCAGCGAAAAGGTTGCAGTGCCTTAGCGATCGGAAGGCGAATGGAAGCACACACACACACACACACACACTCTCTCTCTCACTGTCCTCACCAAGTCTTTTATGGACTCATTTAGATATATTGACCAGAGAGAAACGAAAACGAGCCCAAAAAAATCTCACCCAAAATGGCACTGATTCTCTCCTCTCTCCCTCCCATCTCTTCGCCGACGAACCCATGGCACGTTTCTCTCCCATCGCTCGTCTCCGGCGCCGGCAGCAACCTCCTCAAATCCCCAAATCGCTTCCCCTCTCCGTCGCACGCATAGCAGATCGCGATTGTCATCTAACTCAAATCGGCACCTATGCCCTCCTCTCTCCCTTCTCCCTCCCATCTCATCTCGTCATCGACGAACCCGTGGCACGTTCCTCTCCCATCGTTCGTCTCCGGCGCCGGCAGCAATCTCCTCTCTCTCTCTCTCTCTTCATTATCTCCCAAAATGGGAAAAATCCTCAAATCGTTCCCCCTCTCTCCGTCACACGCACAGCAGATCTCAATCGTCATCTCCGGCCTGGGTTCTTCGTATCTCCTACACTCTCTTTGTTCTCCGGGACTACACGGTTTTTGGTTTTGACAGGGAGCTCTCCTATGTGACAGAACCTCCGTCGCTCCTCTCCTTCCTAGCCGGGACCAGGCGCTTCGTTAAAATCTCGTCTCTGTCGCTCCTCTCCTTTCTAGGCCGGACCAGGCGCTCCGTTAGAATCTCAAATGCTGATTCTTGATTTTATGAGAGCAGGGGAGCCAATCCAAGATAGTGCATGTTGGTGTCGATGTTGAGTTGAAAGTTTTTCTTTTTTATTTTTTCTAGACTTGATGTTGGATATTCAAGTTGTGTGTGATCTTGACAAAGATGTTGACTGTTCAATTTGATGGTGAATTTGATATTGAGATGATGACATGAATGTTGAGTGTTCATTTTGATGGTGAATTTCATGCACAGTTTTAGAATGTATCCACCATATACTTAAGAATGCACAGTTCATATGCAGGCTACCCAATCCTTTAATTACTACAGATAAAAAATCTGATGGTGGTAAAATCACCTGCAGTCCTAAATGGTTACAGTGCGCAGATAAGGCTTCATTAAACAGCCTACTTAAACAGTATACTTAAAGAATCTGTTGCTCAATTTCTACAACCTGATATTGACTCCTCTAGGGCAGATATTTTACCTAAAACCATGTTTTTCATGTTTTTTCAGATTTGATCTTGTATCTTGGGTAAACTAAATGATCAAAGACGCTTCTCTTGCCCATATTTAGCTGATTGCAGCCTCAATACTCTTACCATTAGCTTACTATTAAAAATTGAAAATGGGAAAATAAGCCAACAGTTTCTGAATGTTCGTGAGGATACAAAACTAGAAGATCATAGCCATCCGTTCTTTGCTTCTTCAATGTTTGTTTATAGGTCTGAAAGAGCTGGATACCATGAATCAACAAAAATAATTGTACATTTGCCTGCCGAGGCTGAGGACTCCACAATTTCTCACTTTAGCATATCTAGTGGAGGGCGGTCTCTGAAAGAGCTGGATGCCATGAATCAGCACCCCACCTCCACAGGAACAATCAGCTGTGGTCAGTCTCCAGCTGTATATGTAGACTTGAGGGTGGGGGGACTTGTGAATGGTGGGTGTGTGGTATAATTGGCATGGAAAAATAGCATTGATTGGCATGAAAAAAATGCTTCCCCCTTAGTTAGGATTTCGCAAGATAGCATGCAATCCAAACACAGTTTATTAGCAAGATACAAATTATACAAAGAATCATAGGAACATCCCAAAAGAACTTCAATCCTGCATCGTGATTACATGTGCCAAAAGGGCATTTTACATGGAAGTTTTTTAACATAGGAACATCCATCCTGATTACATTTGCCAAAAAGGCATCCCAAACCATGTATTTCGTGCCTAACTGAACATGACAACTAAAGGCGGAATCGATCTGGGAAAAACTATCATGTTGCCGGCAAATCAAGGTCAAAGATGAGTATATCCCAGGCGAGCGATGGAAGACCGGATGGAAAACAGGGGAAAATGAAATGGGGGGCTTGGCGACGACGATTTGAGCTCCGTGTGAGTGAGGACGAAATCCATATTGTGTCGGAGAGCTCCATGTCGAGGACGAAACCCGTGTCGTGCCGGAGATGAAAATAGAGCTCCCCGTCGAAACCAGAAACTCCAAGCCATAGATGACGATTGCGATCTGCTATGCGTGCGACAGAGAGAGGGGGAGCGATTTGGGGATTTGAGGAGGTTGCTGCCGGCCCCGGAGACGAGCAATGGGGGAGAAACGTGCCATGGGTTCGTCGGCGAAGAGATGGGAGGGAGAGAGGAGAGAATCGGTGCCGTTTTGGGTGAGATTTTTTTGGATTTCGTTTTCGTTTCTCTCCGGTCAATATATCTGGATGAGTCCATAAAAGACTTGGTGAGGAGAGAGAGAGAGAGAGAGAGAGAGAGAGAGAGAGAGAGAGAGAGAGAGAGAGAGAGAGAGAGAGAGAGAGAGCGCTTCCGTTCGCCTTCCGATCGCCAAGGCACTACAACCTTTTCGCTGAGAAGGGGGACAGCGAGGGGAGAGAGAGTGATCAAATAGGTCTTAGAAGGGGGAAATGAAAAAAAGGGCGGGCCTTGAAAAAATAACTTGACTTGAGAGAAACTCAACCCACACGAGCGTTTCGCACGTCTCAACTAATTTCTCCCCTAAGCTGCAGCTTAGGGGAGCCATTCCCTATATATATATATATACGCTTCTCAATCCAAATTATGAATATATTCTTTTGTGCGCACTTGTTCATATGAGTATGACATGCACATAAGACTGCTGTATGTATGTAGGACACATGTCACCTCGAGGAAAGGCAAATTTCATGTTTATAAAATACGATAATTGAAAGCTAGGTAGCTAGCACGTGTGGACTGAAAAATCTAATGATTGTGTTTGGAATTCAATCCTTATGATTTTCGGTGTCACTATTAGAAGTTCAAATTTTAATTATATCTTTCTGCATTTCATGTGCTTTTTGATATGTTTTCCAATTGGTAGGAACTAATATTTTTCAAGATTTCTTTCTTCTAAATGAAAACTTTGTGGGGTTCAACTAGTCCATCTTTATTTCAGTATAAACACTTATCTATCTTTTTTGGAGCCAATCTACAACCCTAACCCTAAGTCTTAGCCATTTATTTGCATAGGGGGAGTATGCATCCCTAAGCATGGAGTGGAGATGGCATACTTACCTCCTATGGCTCTTTAGACATTCCTTCCACCGTCATTGATGTGATGAGATAGATAGACGTCCAATCATGCGGTAGCTAGTTGCTCGGTCTGCTTGATTTCGTACTTCAATCACAAGCCTTTCGTACTTTGATCCAATCAATCGATCGATCGATCGAGAGGCTAATCTCTTTTGTTTGTGTCTGTAGCTAAAACAAAGTATCATAGGCATAGTTATTAGAATCCTACGATTTGTATCCTGAATCCCGATTCGTACTCCGAATATCGAGGAAAACGATTCGTATCCATGCAACGAATCCTAGTTACAAATGAATCATAGGATTCAGGCATGAATCCTATGATTCAATACTCATTTCATCGAATCTTACGATTCAAGCAATTTGGCCAAGAAAGAATATGTACAACCAATAAGTTAATATTAATAATCTTTTACCTTTTTTCTTTCTTTATTCTTTCTGTCTTTTAATGCTTTTATTTTTAAAAGGTTATTTACTAGTTAATGAAATCTCGTAAGAGTTTTTTACGGCTTTGATAAGGTTTTAAATATGAATAAAGAATATGCATTTAATTAAAGCATTTGACTATACACATGGTGCTTATCTATATTTTCTTTTTTTAATTTATTTTTATTTTTTTCTTTACGAACACTTTCTTAACTTCAAGAGATAACCTACTGTCTAAGATTGATAGTTTGGATTTTATTTTTTATTTTTATTTTTTTGATTTAAAGATAATAAAAATATATATTGATACTTTAAGCTTATTCAACTATTTATGCATCATTTATTTCTTATATATATATATATATTAATATATGTCATGATGTTCTTGATATGATTGTATGATAGACTTACTTGTTATTATATTTCTACTGCTATATATGGAAAAATAGATGGTTATGAATAATTACATTTTCTTTTTCTATTAATTTTTAATTATTTTTTATTTTTATTAGAAAAATAAAAAACCTTACGATTCGCGATACAATTCAAGATTCGATTCATGGGTATTAGCGATTTGCGATATGATACTAATTTTAAAAACTATGATAATAGCCATGAATGTTCTCTTCTTTACCTTTTCTTTTTCCAACGTGTAGTGATGCAATTTTCTTTTACACAAGCATTTTATGTCCTTATCTCATTTATTGCCGGGGAAAAACTGCTGAATTAACCAAGTGCCACTAAATTCATTGGAGAGGAGAAGAAAATAAATTTTTTTTTTTGCTTTTTTCCTTTCTTCTAAATAGTTGGAGAGAATGATGATCCACAAGCAATGATGGCCACTGATCATGTTCTTACATAACCCAAAATCATTTTGACAGAAGGAAGATTCTAACCTTGGAGGGGCAAGGCAGGTCTTGTTAGGTGATAGCATTCATCGGGTTCTCTGCAAAACTCAACCTTTATTCTTGGAAAGAAGTGCCATATTCTGCGGTTGTATGAAGAACGGAAAAGATCCAGTTTGCCATCTCAGTCTGAGCAACAAAGGAAGAAAGAAAATCCGAGAAGGGTGAGTGGGAGCTGTAGGAAGTTAGGTGTCAAACAGCTAAAGTCAATTGCCTGAGGGAGAGAAATGGCTTCATGTCTCTTCATGGTTGAGGAGAAACTTGCTGCATTGCTAAAATCAGAGAATTTGAATTCAACTGCCCAAAGTAATATAAATTGTATGGTAGCAATGCTCAGGGAGGTACAGGAGCTATTGGAAGAAGATCCTGGACTAGAGATGAAACATTGCAAATTAACTGAATGTGTAAGAGATATGACAAATGCTGCTCAAGAGACAGAGGATGTTGTCGACAACTTCATCTGTGATCTTGAAAGACGACGGCGACAGAGAAGTGGATACACAAGTGCCTTTATGCCCACTCTGAAGAACTTTTTGCCTAATCATAAAATTGTTGAAGGGATAGATCAGATGAAGAAGAATATGGATCGCATCAGGACGCTGGATAAACAAGTTTTTGGGTTTGATGAAGATTTAAATGCATTGGTGAAATGGTTGAAAGAAGAACACGACCCACGTCGCCGGATAATGTGTATAGCTGGATCACGCGGTGCAGGAAAAACTACTCTTGTAAAGAAAATCTACAATAGCCCTGATATCCAGGAACGTTTCCCTGACCGTTTTTGGGTCATCAGTGATGAATTCAACTTGTGGAAGAAGATAGCGAGCAAAGTTACAAGGTGCTCACAAGAGGAGCTAGAGGAGATGACAGTTGAAGCTATGTGTCTGAAGATCTCCAGCGCTTTGAAGGGAAAGAGCTATTTAATTGTTCTGGACGTCAATCTCACAAATACTAGGACGACCTCAATAAAGCTTGACATGGAAAAAGCCTTTCCAGATCATGAGGGCAGCAGAATAGTGCTTACTTCCAACCACATCGAGTATGCAAGTCAATTAGGAGAAGGAGTTGAAGTCCGTGAATTAGGATTGTTGAGCTGGGAGGAAAGATGGAACCTCTTTTTAAACAATTTTGGTTACGATGCAGAGGCAGCAAAAGCAAGTAATGAATCGAGTTCAGCAGTCCTGAATGAGCTAGAGGTGATTGTGAGAGAGCATGGGATTTTACCATCCGAAATTGTTAATTTAGCAGCCCTTCGAGCAATGGAATATAGGAGAGGAGGTGCACTGTCTAATATTCTCCTTGATCATAGAGCCCTAGTGGAAATAGCTTCCAAGTTTAATCATCTAGAGCGTCCCCTAAAACTGTGCTTCTTGTATTGTAGCCTTTTCCCTAGAGACTTTGAAATCCCGAAATGCAGAATGATCCGGCTGTGGCTTGCAGAAGGATGGATACCGAAAGGAGATGAGGATACAGCAGAAGGATACTTAAAGCAGCTAGCGTGCCTCCACATGATTCGAGTGCAACAGAATGGCCTATCTTCTTCGGTGAAAACATTTTGTCTGGACTCTCTTACGTGGGACTTCGCTGCCATGAAGGCCATGCAATGTAACCTATTTCATAGCATTGACCATAAAGGATCCTTTAACATCAGCAATGCCCGTCGACTCTCTCTTGACAACCATATTTCTCTCAAGGACTCTCTTTACAACCCTATTTCTCTTAAGGACTCTCTTCAAAACCTACGCTCTCTGTTGTATTTATCCCAACCCACTGAAATTGAACGTAAGCTGAAATTTCCTGCATCAAGGTTTAAATTGCTTAGGATATTGGATCTAGAGGATATGAGTTTTATCACTAAACTTCCTGAAGAGCTAGGGGAACTTGCTCACTTAAGGTATTTAGGGTTAAGACGCACTGGTTTGAATAGCCTTCCTAAGTCCATTGGCAGCCTAAAAAACCTACAGAGCCTTGATATAAGAGGCACTCTGGTCAGACCAATACCCATGGCCATCCAGAAACTGGAACAGCTACAATATTTTTATATGGATGATGGGAGTACAGACATGGCTTCTTTAGACGTCTCTTCTTTGAAGGGCCTACGCGTTCTTTCGGTGATACGTGTGGGTCTATTGATGGTAAGTGGCCTTGGAAAGCTAACTCAGCTTAGAAAATTGGGAATATATGGAGATTTTTCCCGGAGTAGAATTGCGGAAAATCTTAAAAAATTGAGACACCTCAAATCCTTGAGGTTGGGTTTTGGATTTGGGGTTACCATTCCAAACTTGGAAGATATTTTGGTTGATCGTGATTCCTGTCTGAAGTCTCTATATTTGGAGAGACCGCTGCAAAATCTACCTGATAAATTTCCGAGCTGTCTAGCCAAGTTATGCTTGAAATGGTCTTTGTTAGAGAAGGACCCGATGCCAACTTTGGAGCAGCTGCAATCCCTTGAGGTCCTAAAATTAGGAAGCTGTTCTTTCTTGGGCAAGGAAATGGTTTGCTCTGTTGAAGGGTTTCCAAAGCTTCGATTCTTGGAGTTCAATCTTTTGGATGGGCTGGAGGAGTGGAGAGTGGTGAATGGGGCGATGCCAAGCCTTAAACATTTGGTTATCAGCCTCTGCGATCAACTGAAGATGATTCCAGAAGAATTGCAAAGTTTACGTCGCCTCAAGAAACTAGAGGTGGCAGGGATGCCAAAGCCATTCAACGAGAAGCTTCAATACAAGGGAGTAGATTGGGCTAAGATTCGACACATAAAATATATCACTGTCGATGGAAACTTAGTGGCTGCTCCTTCTTCGTCTCCTCAACCAATCCCAACGGCTGCTGCTGCTGCTTCTTCTTCTCCTCAACCAAATCCAATGGCTGCTGCTGCTGTTTCTCCTCAAAGATTCCCAATGGGTGCTGCTTCTTCTTCTGTATACACTAAAATATGTGAAATAGGTACTCTTTTCCATCCCCAGAAAAGTTCCTAATGCGTGAAGTTGTTCTTGTACTTTTCATTGCACATGCCACCATCTGACACAGTAATGATATTCAAACCATTCATCAGAAGAGTCCATCTTTTTACCAGCTTTGGTCAATAAATTGGCTTTTCATACTCTGCGGGTGTGTTTGGATGTACGGTGAATCAAGAGAGAATAAAATATAAGGGGTTATGATGGTGTTTTGTTTTTAGTTGTTTGGTATAGAATTTTTTTGACTTTTTGTATAGAAAAGTGGAGTTTTTTTGTCTTTTAGTGGAGAAAGGAGGTTGCTTTTTTGACTTTTTTTTGAAAAATTCGGAGGGAATTTTGAAATTATGTACTTTTGATATGACCCCTTGTCATTTCTTGTCTGGATTCACTTCACTTCAACTTAACTAGTTAGTTGCCAAACACACCCTACATGTGAACAGTTAAACGATAGTCTCATTTCTTTATATTCTGGTAGATCCCTGAATATTTCACCACGTGGATTGATGGGCTCAGATTCAGCCATGCAGGCGAGGTAGTGTTGCCTTGTGCTTTGTTTGGATCTCACACGAGTGTCATTTTGGCACTGTGAGCACCTATGCGTCAGACATGATCAAGAAGCAGTCGCTGCTTTTCAATAGCTTTATTTCTATGAATCATTAAAAAGACAAACCTATCTTAGAAAGAAAATCATCTCATATTATCCTATTAGACATTGGTTGGCACTGTGAATTCATGTGGGGTTCAGTTTTTTGATGGGCCCCATCTCTTTGGTGGTTGGGTTGGGAGTCGGGACACCTGCATGCTAGCTTTCCCACAGGAGAACATTTGACTGCTATATGGCTTGAACCATGAATCCATGGTAGAGTCCAGTACTACATGAACTATGTGATCATCAGTTGACATATTAATTTCATATCAAATTTAAATCTCTTTTGTATTTGTTTCTAGGAGACGAATCAAAGCTAGAGATTCATGAGAGTAGTTAGTTCTGTAACGTCACTTCTGTTTCTTTTTTTGCTCCCTCACTCGTCAGAATGAAAAATTTTTTTTTTCTTGGAATGAATGACAATGACATGATCCTTGCAAAAACAAATTACCACCATGCAAATAGTGCACCATTAATCATTTGAAACAATTGTTATATTAGGCTCTTTCTAGATCTCTTTTTTGTGATTTCTTTCCCCGGTAAGCATTTTCCCTATCTCCTTCATCCTCTGTTCTCTATTTTTTCTCAACATTGATTGTTTGCAAATCATGATGAAGAGATCAGATGAGCAGAAAGATTTCTCATTTTTCCCATTTTTTCTCATGTTAGGGTTTGGGGATATGACTGAATCAGATTTTAATAGATGATCGTCTTCTTCTAAGGCTAGTGACAGTAGTTTAACCCTTCACAATTCTTTTGACTGTTTGATGTATGCATCCAATGAGTACAGTGGCTGAGTTTTGGGGTAGGCATTTTCTCCATGGGTCCAACCTTGATGAAAAGAGAAAAAACCTCTGATCTCGCGTGTCTGCTAACCTTGGCGGCAGAGTAGGGTTACAATAGGATGGGCCAGACTGAGATGAAAATTTTCTATTTATACCTCATTTAGTCACTATCACTACTAAGCCTAATTTTAGCTTATAGGCCCAGTATTTATCGAGGAGTGGTGGCTAAAGGGAAGTGTTAAAGACTAGTTATGTTGCCTCTATTAACGCTTCAAGGTTTTGGTATGAATCGTTAGCTCAGGAAACTTAATATGGTATCAGAGCCAGCTGGTCGTGAGTTTGAATCCCAGGGGGAACGACTCTGCGCTAAAAAAAAATGCGTGTCGCCAAAAGTGCACTGACTGGGTTCATATGAGGGGGAGTATTGAGGAGTGGGCTCCACCCCAAGGAGAGTATTAAAGAGTATTTATGTTACTCTACTAACGCCTCGAGGTTTTGGTATGAATAGTTAGCGAAGGAAACTTAATATATTTGGCCTAGAAATTGGGCCTCTTCAGCCCACCCAATATTCAGCCTAGGGCTTGGGCCTAATCAGGCCACTTAATGGGGTCTTTGGACAGAAAAATGTCCACCCCATTTTTCGGGCCTAAAGTTGTAGCCCAAAGTGAGCTGGACTAATGCTCAGCTTAGCGTGTCAATTCCGTTTTTGAACAATTAGCTGACACTTCTGCTGTAACAATCCTTTCCGACCACTATATTTAGATATGTTTCCCAAGGATAAAGTTATAGACCCGTTTGTATGTCATAAACCTTTTTGTTTCTAAATTCCTCAAGTTTTCTTTTTAAACTTTCTAAATTGAAAATCATAGGACATTAACACTTGATTTTACATTCTAACCTTTCTTTTAAAGATTACAGGGCCCAACTATATTAAGCTGAACCATGAATTAGGGAACAAAGATGAAATCAATTATACTCTACAACTAGGGGAAAGTAAAAAAATTAAGGCTAAAAATATAATCTCTCTTTATACCTACCATCGTTTTTCATAATTCATAACCATTCTATTAAACGTAACTTAATATGCAATAAATTAATGTGGTTGCTCATGTTTCTCTCTCTAGAAGTCCCCCTTGGAAACTAGGACCAGTCAGAGAAAAGATTTCTCTCTAGGAGAGGTGACTTGTAGAAAGAGACTTGATAAATGAGTTTATCAATTATTTTCTATGTAGAAAGACCACCAAAATTCCATGGTGAGCGAGCATTAGTTCCTACATCTCTATATAAATTTCTCTCAATTTATTTTTTAGTCTATGTAGAAAGGTGACCCATTGTAGGAGCTGCGTCTACATATGTTATCCCTATGGTCTCTTAGATCCTGTGAATTTCTAGGAAATAATACCAAATAGTTGCAAAGAAAGAGATGATTGAAGAAAAAATAGAAAGGAAATGTAGTGTAGGTTGCGTCTACGCATGTAATCGCTGTGGTTTCTTAGATCTTGTGAATTTCTAGGAGTTAGTTTCAAGTAGTTGCAAATAAAGAGATGATTGCAGAAGAAAAAGAATGAAAATCTTTTCTTTTGTTTTCATTTCTTTATGCTAAGAAATTTGAATTCATACACACACCTGCTCTACATATGTTCCTAACGAGCTAAAGAAGAATAAAAAGGCTTTCATTTGCAAATCAAACTATCGAGAAAACTATTTTCTCTTAAAACATCTTTACTTGAATATTATAAATTATGCCGGAAGGTTTTCAATTTAATTTTGACTGCTACCTTTCAATTTTGACTCTCACTGGATTCCTCTCCATTATAGTATATTATAGCGGAATGTTTTTAATTCAATTAATTTTGACCACTATCTTTCCATTTTGACTCTCACTAGTCACCACATCAACTTATTGTGTGCATGATATCGGAAGCTTTCCAATTCAAAGTTTGACTGTTACCTATTAATTTTTACTCTCATTGTACCCCACATCAATCTATTATTATATATTATACCTTTCAATTTTGTCTTTCAATTCAGTTTTGAATTTTGACCACTAGTCACACTACCTTTAGATTTTGTCTCTCACCGGATCCCACATCAACTGATCATTATGTACTATAGTGGAAGGTGTTCCACATGATTTGACCACTACCTTTCTAATTTGGCTCTTATGGGACCCCATCAACCTATTATTATATTTTATATATAGCTGAAGCTTTTCAATGTAATTTTGGCTATTACCTATAAATTTCGACTCTCATTGGATCCCACATCAACCTATTATCTATAGCGGAATATTTCGATTTAATTTTGAGTGCTACCTTTCAATATATACATACTAGAGGAAGGTTTTCACTCCAGTTTGGGGGGTGAAAGTTGTTTCCTTTCAATCGAGTGAACTCACATAGGATCGATGCACTCTCATATATACAATTGCTTCTGATCTAAATATGGTATGTACGTACACAATAAAACCCATCAATTGGGTGATTACATATCTCTACAGATTTTTGTCTATCCTTGGTGGGAACACTTGAGTCCCCATGCCATACGAGTAACTCTAACACAATTTTGACAAATAACTCCAGAATTTGACTTTTATTAGAGACTTCTCAATGCGCCCACATAGATTTATGTTTATCATCATTTACGATAATCCTAACCATATGGTCGTATTAATGTCCTAATCTTTCTCAATTTGCATTTGAATGAACTAACCCGGCTCATCATATGGTGATGTGCAATTTAAATAAATCATTGAATTCCTGATTTGGGTCTCGTTAGTTTAGTTGTATTCATTTTGTAATAATCCTTTACTTTTCTTCCTTTTTTTTTTTCTGAATAGTAATCCTTTTTTATGGTTTAATTATGTGGTATTTGAGTTTCCAAAAAAAATTTAATTGGGAATTATCTTTAGTTACATCTTTTCTACATTTTTTCCTACAAATGTTATCAGTGTGCATGCATGTACACAGCACTTGTTATTACGAAAGTAATTTGTTACAATACCAAAGCTACAAATGGTTACTCTCTTTATATTGAAGAAAACCAAACTGATCCTGCACTAACTCAAACTCGAACAAAGAAAGTCCTATTTCAATTGGAACTTCTTTTTTGATTGGTAACAACAAAATTCATTAAAAGAAGAGGGAAATACAAGGAGAGAAAAGAGAAATAGTATACAAGAGATATGTACCCTAACCCATAACTGAACTAATAGACAACCCTAAGATGTTGGCATCGGTTTGACAATGCATATCAGCTTGATGCAATTCCTCAGGCTCTTGCTGCAATGAACATAACAGATCCACAAGATGTTGAATGGCTTGCCGACTCAGGTGCATCCTCACATATGACTGGTAATACTGCCACTCTTCATAATATTCGGCCCTATTGTGGTAATGACAGTGTCATGGTTGGGAATGGTTTGCATTTATCTATTTCACATGTGGGGATACAAATATTAATTTTGGACAAAATACTATTGCTGTTCCTGATGTTCTCATTTTTCCTGAGATGAAAAGAAATTTATTATCTGTAAGTAAATTTATAGAGGACTTTTCTTGCTACTTCATATTCTCATCTGATGGTTTTGTTATAAAGCAGAGGAGCACATGGAGAATACTGGGAGGTGGGAGTAAGAGAGGAGGTCTCTACTGTGGAGAATGGAAAAGTGGCATTGTTTTCTACTAGGAACAGAACTACATCAGAGGCAATCTGGCATCAAACTTTGGGTCATCCCCAATCCAAAGTGCTTAAATTCTTATTTTCTCAGAAGTTGATAGTGTTGATGTATGGAATAAAGCACATTCATTGTGCAGTAGTTGTCAATTAAGTGAGGGCTGTAAACTTCCCTTTAATGGATGTAACAATATTTCTACACAACCTCTCTCCAAAATACATTGTGATCTACGGGGCCCTGCACCATTTCTATCTAGTCATTGATCATTATGTTGTTTTCATTGATGATTACTCCCGATTCTCATGGATATTTCCCTTGAAGCGAAAATCTGAGTTCTATTAGGTGTTGCTAAAATTTCAAAAATTAGTTGAGAGAAGATTGGACTCTTAACATTAAGATTTTTCAGAGTGATGAAGGGGTAGAGTTTTTTAGTTCTCTGTTTTTGAATCATTTAATTTATGAAGGGAATATCTGAGAGGTTTCTTGTCCCAATACTTCTAAACAAAATGGAGTGGTTGAATGGAAACATCGAAACATTGTTGAATTGGGCTTATCAATGCTATTTCATTCTTCAGTACCAAAGAAATATTGGGTTAAGACATTTTATACAGTTGTTTATTTAATTAATAGACTACCATCTGTACAACTGGGAATGATGTCACCTTATGAGTTACTTTTTAATAAGGTTCTTGTGCTTTTTAATAAGTTTCCTGATTATTCTGCTTTTCTTGAGTTTTTGGAGCTTTGTGCTTTCGGCTGCTAACAAATTCAACCTGAAATCTCTACCATGCATATTTTTGGTCTACAGCTTACGACATAAAGGTTATCGTTGTCTACATCATAATACAAGTCGAATTCATATGTATATGCAGGCATGTGGTTTTTGATGAGACAATTTTTCTATTTGCCACTTCTTATGTACTCTCTAGTGGTATGCAAATTCAAGGGGAGCTCTCTACTTTTTTCAAATTGGATTGATAATTGTTCAATCAACTCAACCTCGGAACCCATAGTGCCTATTGACACTGCACCTTCATTTGCTTCAAATCGGTCTAAAAGACTTGTGGATGACATTGACATACCTGAATCACTGGCACAAAAAAAATTCAATGCAGTCAGCTACACCTACTGATGATATACTTCCATCTTCTCCAACCACATCAAATGCTTCTGATTTGTTGCAGCAGGACTCACCCACTCCAAATCCTACAGATGTTATGCAATCTGCTGGAACTTTAGATCCTCTACAAGCTGGTCATCCTACAACACTAGATCTAAATAAGGTTCTATAAAGTCTTACGTCATTCTTTCTTTATCTGCTGATTCTCATGAAACTATACCACTGGAAACTAAGTCAATTAAAACAGCTCTATCACATCCTGGGTGGTTTCAAGCAATGCAAGAGGAAATTTCTGCTTTAGATGCCAATAAAACTTGGGAGTTGGTGCCGCGCTAGCCTTCTATGAATGTAATTGGGTGTCGCTGGGTGTTTAAAACTAACCTTAATGCAGATTGGAGTTTAGAGTGACTCAAGACCCGATTTGTTGGAAAAGGATATAAACAAGTTGCCGGAGTAGATTTTTCTGAGACATTCAGTCCTGTAATTAAGCGAGCCACAATTTGTACTGTTCTTTCTATTTCTACTGTTTATGGTTGAACTATTTGACAGTTGGACGTCAAAAATGTCTTCTTGCATGGTTTTCTTAAAGAACCTGTGCTTATGGATCAGTCTTCTGGTTTCATTAATGATAAATTTCCTACCCATGTATGTCGACTTGGGAAGGCTTTGTACGGTCTTAAACAGGCACCTCGAGCCTGGTTCGACAGATTTAGTAACTATTTACTCTCCATTGGATTTTCTGGTGTATGGTTGATTCTTCTCTTTTTGTGTGTCATTCTACAACTGGCACATTATTATTACTCTTATATGTTGATGACATTATTTGTACTGGTGATTCACCCCCTTGGATTGGTTTCTTTATCAGTTGAGCAGAGAATTTGCTATGAAAGATCTAGGTCCCTTACACTACTTTCTTGAATTTGAGGTTACCTGTTTTGATGATGGTATCTTTCTCTCCCAATCCAAGTATATAAAGTATCTTCTTACTCTTGCTCAAATGACGGGATGTAAATCTATATCCCCTCCGATGGCTCAAAACTCAAAAGCAAAGGTTCATTGATCCATCTGCCCACTTTTATGACCCAGCATCTTATCGTAGCATCGTTGGTGCTGTTTAGTATTTGACCATGACCTGACCTGATGTTAATTTTGTTTGTCAATATATGGACAAACCGCATTGCACATGGCCAGGCAGTCAAACGAATTCTGCAATATTTATCTGGGATTGTGGACATTGGATCTCTCATTCTCGCACTATCTACTCTTGATCTTTATGCCTTCTCAGATGCAGATTGGGCCAGTTTCTCTCTCACATGGCGTTCTACAACTGGATATTGCACCTTTTTGGATTCTAACCTCATTTCATGGTGTGCCAAAAAGCAAACAACGCTCGTTCTAGTGCAGAAGCTGAGTATCGGGCTGTCGCTTCTACAATTGCGGAGCTTATAACATGGCTAACATTTGTTCTTCGAGATATTGGAATTTTCCTTCATCGCACTCCTATTTTATTTTGTGACAACCTTAGTGTCGGTTAATCCAGTTTCTCATGCTCGTGCTACGCATATTGAATTGGAGTACCATTTTGTCAAAGAGAAAGTTGCCTTGGGCTCACTTGTCACTCGTTTTGTTACATCTTCTCAACAATTAGCTGATGCTTTCACCAAGCCTCTGTCCCGAGGGTTTTTTAATGGTATCTTGGTCAAACTCAGCCTTATTGGACAGCCAGGTTTGAGGGGAGTAAAGACAACCTGAACTATATAACATGCTGAATCGGCCACAACATGAGATATGAGATCATTGAGGCTCACACACATGAACTGGAGACACACGTGCAAGTTCACAGCGGTTTTTCCAACTGCTAGTCTCTTAACTGTTTAATGGTTTCTGTCTATAAACAAACCTGTAACTGTTTGGTAGTTTAATTTATGTTGGCATGTAACTATGTAATAGTTCATGCCTGTTTAATATCGACACTTATAACTGTTCCTTGTACTGAATAATATAAATTGATCACTCATCTCTTCTCAAACACACACAGACACACACACACACACAGAGAGAGAGAGAGAGAGAGAGAGAGAGAGAGAGAGAGAGAGAGAGAGAGAGAGAGAGAGAGAGAACTTTCTCAAAATATATTGTCTTCTTAAATTTCTAATGAACTACATACCAATATCCTCCCAAGGAGAAGTCTATCAACCCCCTGTTTAGCAAGAACATCAGCCATATAATTAAAACTGTTATAATTGGAACTTTAACAAAAAGTAATCTCAATTTATCTCACAAGACTAATTAAAAATTTCCAATTGTATCTTTTTATTTGCTGAATTGCAATTGGAGCAAAAGTAATCCAATATCATCTCAGGTGAGACTAAAACAGAAAGTGTAGAACTTTTATAAAAGTAATTTTTATTCTTCTAGTTCAGACCAATTCAAATTAGAGCTATTAACTAAAAGGATCTGTGATGTCATGGAGTTGGTGATGACAGTAGGCATGCTGGCCTTGACCATCCCCGAGTTTGCTATTCTGCAATCGTCAATGACTCCTGCAACACATTTTCTTACCTAGAAGAAGAAATTTGACATTTCTGTTTTATTTTTCCTTGGTAATTGATCTTATTTGAATGACTCACGTTCTTTGTTTTTCAATTTTTGTGTTTTACTATACCAATACATTAAAAGAATTGTCCTGTTTGATTCAGATGAAGACTGGTAACTTAAAATCCATTGCAGAAGCTCTTTGAAGCCACGCACGCCAATGTAGTGAAGATATTCATGCAAGGATTTTTTTCACATATGCATGCTAATGCAGGATAATATTGTTATACTACAAGCAACTACAAGTTGTAACTTGTACAGCTCACAATCGAGCACAAAATGATTTTTGACAAAGAGCTTCGTGGTGCGTGGCCTACTGGTTTTTTTCCCATAAATATCCCTTTATTATTATATGATCACCGGTTTTTTGGACAGGAAAATTTTGAGATGCGTGTGTAGTCTTCTTCTGGGGAACTTATAAGCCATGAGTCTTGCAAATATAGGGGTTTTAATCTAAATTGATATCTTACTGTTTTCATTACTTATTAATTTGACGCATTTTCTTTTAGTCATGTAACAATATCACGTCAATCAAACCCAGAATATGTATCATTTATCCATGTGAATAATAATTTCATTATAATAATTTTTGCCAGTCCGACCACTAGTTTCATTAGGGATACCCATCCTTAAATGTTGGCAGCCATTAGGGCGCTCAACGTTGTGTTGGACGGAAAAACCCTTATTTTAGGCCCCAAAAAACTAAGGCCCCATAGTATCACATCTTCTTATAAGTCAAAAAGAAGTTTATTTATTCAAAACATAAATGTCAAGCTTACAGAAAAAAAAATATATATATATATAAACAAACAAAAATTTTTGCACCGGTTGGCTCCATATTCGGTTGATCCGCTTTCCAAGGACAGTTCCTGTAGGTGCAGAAAATAGTGACCCACAATAAGAGGGTGCCTTACAGGACTTATCCGAGAAGATGATGGTGACTGGGTGTGACTGGATGCCGTCCGGAAGCCTGAAAGGGAAGAACAAATGGTCAGAGGACCCTGGCCTGGGCGGCGCAAGGCTCTCCGATGCCAAAGTCAGTATGGGAACTGGAACAATGGAAGGAGAGGAAGAAGAGAGGCAGAGTAACGGCTCTGGGTATGGAAAAATGGCATACCTTGGATGGTGGCTTGAACCTCTATTTATAGAGTGTGGAACGTATCTTTTGGGAGATATTTTGGTGTGGGTCCCGCGATTTGACTGGGAAGTCATGATCAGCCCACATTGCATTAATTGTGGTCCAATCCAGCCCACTATGCATTAAATGCCCGTCGGGTCAGCCCACATCGCATTTAATGCACATCTTGTTGGGCCAGATCCTGTTGGGCGCCTTTGGCGGTAGGGGGTACCAGCGGATCTGCCCTCGGGCCCTGCCCTGATGTGGCTTCAGCCGCTGGATGGGACTCTGTCAGGGATCTGGCGAAGATCGTGGGCGGCTGGATGTCGCGTCTGTCCCACTAGCTCGTGCCCCTATCCCTCCACGTGCCTGATGACGTGGGGGATGAGGGGCGCATGTGAAGGTTCTCTCTTGCTTCGGCCTCTGTCCCGGCTTCTTCAGCCGAGGTGGAGCTTTCTGCCGAGATGGTACCCGGGGTGGCTCAGCCGAGGCGGAGCTCCTTTCCGAGATGACGCCCGAGGTGGGCCAGTTCGGCGCTAAGGGCCCGGAGCTGCCTGACTTCGGCCGGGCCTCCTGCCCTGGTAGCCGGGGTGAGCTTGGTGCCACGTGGATGGCACGAGGATGGCACGTGAGAATGCTTAACCTCATCTGATGGCTGCGATTAACTTAATCCTGTGGTTCTGGAAATCTCCCCACACAATTGCCCCCTAGCTTTTGACTTCTGGAGTGTGCTAGCCTTTAGGGGTTGAAAGCTAGAAGAATCCGTCTGGGGATACTGTGATCATTACCTGGTGTCGCTTCAAATCTTTATGCCTGGTGTCGCTTCAACTCTTTAAAGCAATAAATGCCCTGCCCTGTTCGCCTTGGGAACCGAGCTGACGGCTACACGCGTAGCTTCTGCGCCGATTGCGTTGTCTCATTGATTGACGGGAACGGGCTTTGAAGTGTCTCTTCGAATTCGGAGGCGGTACCCAAATGAGGGTTCGCCTTCTACAAATAGGGTCGTCCCCTTCTTTTTCTCGCTCCCGATTTCTTTCGCCTTCGCCTTTGCTTTCGATTTCTGCTCTGGTTCCTGAGATCTGTTCGAGGGCTTTCGATTTCTGCTCCGGTTCCTGAGATCTGTTCGAAGAGGACGACCGCAGATCGCGTCTGGATCTGCTCTTGATCTGCCTCTTCGTCCCTGTAAGTCGCTCTGTTCCTCCGTCTGGTTCTTCTTGGGGTTTTTCAATTTCTAGGGTTTTTCCTCGTCGTCGCCCCTTCTAGTCATGGGCTCCCCTAGGTTTAGGGTAGATTCTGATGAGGGCTTGGCCGAGTTTAGGGCTGCCTTCAAAATTCCGGAGGGGGTCCTCCTGAAACCGGCAGACCTTGCCGACGCTGCCCTGTATCGCTGCTACGGCGGCTGGATGCCATTCCCCCTGATCTCTGTGATCGAGGGTGGGGTCAGGTTTCCACTGCACCCCCTGCTTAGGGCTTGCCTTAGCCTTTGGTCCCTTGCCCCGGGCCAGCTGATGCCCAATGGCTACAAGGTCATCATGGGCACAGCGAAGCTGAACGAGATCTTGGGGACCAACTTAGGCCCTCACGACATCGAGGACACATATGATATCTGCAAGGCTGGGGAGGGAAGATATTATCTCCGTGTGAAGCCGCAGCGAAGGGGCTTCGTCCTAGCCTTGGAGGACTCAAGTAAGAATGCTGAGGAGGATTTCTTCTGTGTCTCGGGGAACTGGGAGTTCGGCCCGGGTGAAAGACAGGAGGCTGTCGGTCCCACGTCGCCCTGGGGAAGTCCCAAGTAATCTTCATTGCTTTTCTCCTTTGCTGTTTTGCTTACCTCATTGATGCCGAACTGATACTCTTTTTTGCCTGTTTGAGCAGAGGCGGGTGCAAGGCGATGCCGAGCTGCTAGCGAAGGTTGGAGGAGGAACACCGACGACATCAACAAAGTTGAAAGGTACAAGGGTCACGAAACCCGGTCGGCGTGGAAGCTGCTCGGGTACACGCCGAGGGTACCGCGGCCACTACCAGAGAACCGGAGTACCTGAGGTAGACGAGGTGCACCCGGACCGTCCAACCGTATCAGTCGCGGTGTTCAGCGGGGTCCCCTTGACCGATCCCGTTGCCGACCGAACTGCGTCTGGAGCCGAGGCGTCCACCTCCGATCCGGAGCTGCCGGACTTGTCGCAGATAGTAGAAGCTTATCTCTCTGATCAAGGAGAGGACATGGGGGGAAGCTCGAGGGAGCTTGCTGTCAAGGACCTGGCTGCTAAGTTTAAGCAGAGGTCAGTGTCTTCTGGAGCTCCATCGTCTGCCGGTACTCGTGCTGCTTCGGGTCAGGTGGGCGCTGGTGTTCTCTCTGCTTCGGCCCCTGCCCCGAGCGGGGGAGCCCGGCGACGCTCGCCGGACCGCTCAAAGGATGGGTCCCCGCCCAAGAAGAAAGCCAAGGTGGGGGAGAAGAGCTCGAAGGCTGATCTGCAGCCGAAGGGCAAGACTCCGGCTCACCCACTTGGTGAGAAGAGCGCGCCGAAGGAGAAGAGTGTGCCGGCCGAAAAGAGTGCGCCGGTCAGCAACCCGGCTGTTAGTCCAGCGCGCGAGCCTCTTATCTCGGCGGGGCAAGTGTCCGGATCGGCATCCGGGCCCCGAACTGCCCCAGCTCCGTGGATGCCGAAAATGGAGACCTCTGCCGGCAAGCCCCTGAACGTTGAAGACCGATTGCTGGGAAATGCCGAGGTGATCGGGGCTCTCGCCAAGGCCTGTGCTCTGCCAAGAGACATGGAGACGCACGATAGGTTCGAGGATGAGAGCCTGATGGTCTCGGCGATCCAGGATAGTCTTCGGGTAAGTGTCTGCAACGCTTTTCTTCATTCTTCAAGTGTCTCGGTCGAATCTGACTCTCTGTTTCCATTTGCAGAACGTGCAGAGGCTCCTAACCGAGGTGGGAAGGAGGGATAGGAATGATGCGAGAGTGACCCGCCTGGAGTCCGAGCGGGAGAAGTTGAAGAAGGAGCTGGACGAGCAGCGGAAGAGATTGGAAGAGCTCAAGGTGGCCAGTGCCGGAGAGTCTGCTCGATTGGCATCGGTTCTGACTGAGAACGCCGAACTTTCGTCCAGGGCCAACCACATGAAAGGCGAGCTTTGGATGAAGAACAAGAAGACCGCCGAACTGGAGTCTGAGCTGGCTAGATTGAAGTCCGAGTCAACGGCTGAGGTAACAAGGTTGCGGGGGGAGGTCTTGGCAGGTCGCGCTGAGAAGGAGAGGCTGGTGAAGGAAAAGGCCTCTCTTCAGGCCGAGGCCCAGTCCGCCTTCCAGGATGGGGTAGATCGAGCCACCGAGCTGTACGAGAAGCAGGTGGAGGAGATAACTGCAATCTTATTCGAGGAAGGATGCCTGGCCGCACTGAGACGTGCGGGGGTCCCTGAAGACCACCCCGTCTATCAGGACCTGCCGAAGTATTCGGACCTCGATCCCGAGGCGAGCTCCGCACCTGCAACTGATAGTGCCCCGGTCGAAGCTCCTGCTGCTGACGATGCTCCAGCTGCCCCGGTCTCAAGTGATGCCCCAGTCGCCAGTGAGGCTTTGGTCGTGCCTCAGGGTGGGACCTCTTCTACTCCTGGTTCGGCTGAGGCTGCTCCTGGTTCGGCTAAGGCACCAGTCGAAGCCCCTTCTGCCAGCGATGCTCCAAGCGAGGTCCCTGTCTCGGCCGAAGGCTCTGGCCCCTTGGGAATGGTGATTGATCTGGTCGAATCGCCGAGACCGGAGTAGCCCTGTCTCTTTTGGTTCCTTTTGTAACGTTTTTGCTTTCAGCCCTGTAATCCTTTCCATTATTAATGAAAAGACTTCTTTACTTGTGTATTTTTTTCTGCATTTGCTTCTCTTTCATTTCTGGATGTGTTTTGAATGGTGTTGAATGCCTTCACTGTATGGCGTGGCCCTTGAGGTAGAAAGAGTCAAACTGTCAGGGCTGACCCTCCGTATTCTGGAGACCATAAATAGCAACAAATGAGGTGGCGCAGCCGACGAGGGAATCGGACGGATGTCTCCACGTGGCGCCATAGGGGTCGCCTGGTCAACAGTCGTGCATCCCCAGTAACGCGTGGGAGACTTCGCCCTGATAACTTCTTTCGGAGACTGGGCCTTCCTTCTTCCTATAAATAGGGGGAGCAGGCTCGCCATGGGAGAAGGAAAGAACATAGTTGTAGGAACCATGTCCGGGAGGTGTCCGAAATTACATGATCCGGGGGGAACCCTGCGCCGTTGGACAGCTATCCCCGAGGGGGGAAGCCCGTCGTGGTCTGCGCGCTCTCTGAAGGAAATCCCCGTGGACCACGCGCTCTCTGAACGCGGGTCCACGACCATCCATCCCTGGCCAGGCAGAATGAGGATGCGCTGCAACGCAACCTGGGGACGGTGGAGCCTTCTCGTCCGACACAGTCTTGTGTGACGGCCCAGTGCGCCCGTCGTACGGCAGGCGGGATGAGGCTCCGCTGGACCGGGGGTTTCTTCAAGCTCGGTTGGTCCTACCGACCGCCGAGGGTGTTGCAGAGCCCAGCGAGGTCCAGGGCCTATGAATTGGAGGGGCTGTGCGATGCTTTGGTCTGACCAGCCAGAGTGCATTGCTGCATAGCCCGGTGAAGTTCAGGATCGCTTAGAGCCTCCAGGCAACGATCCGGCGTTTCCGATCCAGAGCCTCCCAATTACTTTATTTTCTGCTTCATTTTCTGTTTTCAGAGGACTTCGATCCTCCTTTCTGTACTCTTCTTTCCGCTTTGTAGCTCTTGTAATAAAGCAGTTTACAATGAATAAAAGGGAGGAATTCTATGATTACCCAAACAGTGTCCAATGCTTTTGAATTCCTTCTCTCTTTCTGTGTACTGTTCTGGAATACTTGCATCGTGTTTGAGTGCTGGTACAGCTCTCTTCCTTTGGAAAGCTTTCTTTGGCCGGAATGGGTAGCTTTGGCCGAGACGAGCTGCCTTATGCCGAAGTGGAGCCATCATTCCACTGGTCCCGGCTGTTGAAGCGTGAGCTCGGCAATGATCTTTGAGGGGTGTAAGAACCCAGATATTAGGAATCCGGCCGAGTGTCTGAACTCGAGGCCTTCTCCATAGCCCAAGGCTAGGAGCTTTAGGAATCGACCGAGTCTGGACTCGAGGTCTCTTCCAGGGCGGTGGGCCCGATCCCGGCCGAGTAAACTCGAGGCCTTCTCCATAGCCCAAGGCTAGGAGCTTTAGGAATCGACCGAGTCTGGACTCGAGGTCTCTTCCAGGGCGGTGGGCCCGATCCCGGCCGAGTGAACTCGAGGCCTTCTCCATAGCCCAAGGCTAGGAGCTTTAGGAATCGACTGAGTCTGGACTCGAGGTCTTTTCCAGGGCGGTGGGCCCGATCCCGGCCGAGTAAACTCGAGGCCTTCTCCATAGCCCAAGGCTAGGAGCTTTAGGAATCGACCGAGTCTGGACTCGAGGTCTCTTCCAGGGCGGTGGGCCCGATCCCGGCCGAGTAAACTCGAGGCCTTCTCCATAGCCCAAGGCTAGGAGCTTTAGGAATCGACCGAGTCTGGACTCGAGGTCTCTTCTAGGGCGGTGGGCCCGATCCCGGCCGAGTAAACTCGAGGCCTTCTCCATAGCCCAAGGCTAGGAGCTTTAGGAATCGACCGAGTCTGGACTCGAGGTCTCTTCCAGGGCGGTGGGCCCGATCCCGGCCGAGTAAACTCGAGGCCTTCTCCATAGCCCAAGGCTAGGAGCTTTAGGAATCGACCGAGTCTGGACTCGAGGTCTCTTCCAGGGCGGTGGGCCCGATCCCGGCCGAGTAAACTCGAGGCCTTCTCCATAGCCCAAGGCTAGGAGCTTTAGGAATCGACCGAGTCTGGACTCGAGGTCTCTTCCAGGGCGGTGGGCCCGATCCCGGCCGAGTAAACTCGAGGCCTTCTCCATAGCCCAAGGCTAGGAGCTTTAGGAAGTGACCGAGTTTGGACTCGAGGTCTCTTCCAGGGCGGTGGGCCCGATCCCGGCCGAGTAAACTCGAGGCCTTCTCCATAGCCCAAGGCTAGGAGCTTTAGGAAGCGACCGAGTTTGGACTCGAGGCCTCTTCCAGGGCGGTGGGCCCAATTCGTCGAAATCAGTCAGAGAGATGACAAGTTGATGACAAGGTGAAAGCTGCTTTCATTGATTGAGATTCATTACATCCTTAGAAATAAAATTTCTTCAAGTGGGATGCATTCCACGGTCTCGGCAGCGGCTTGCCTTCTAAGTCTTCGAGCTTGTAGGCTGACTTTCTTGCTAGTGAGACTATTCTGAACGGGCCATGCCAGTTCGGGGCAAGTTTCCCCTCATTTGGTTCTCTGTCAGCTGGCAGGGTCTTCTTCAAAACGAGCTCCCCCGTGGTGAACCTTCTTTCTTTGACATTTTGATTGTATGCCCTGGCTAACCGCTGCTGATAGTCGGTCAGTCTCAGGGCTGCTGCTTCTCGTCGCTCGTACCGCCAGCTCCAGCTCCATTGCCAGGTTCGCCTCATTTCGGCCTTGGTCGACCAGCTCTGTCCTTAGGGTAGGAAGGCCGATTTCCAAGGGAATGACCGCCTCCATCCCGTAGGCCAGAGAGAAAGGTGTTGCCGAAGTGGACCTCCTTGGAGTTGTTCTGTATGCCCACAGCACGCTCGGAAGCTCCTCTGTCCATCTGCCCTTTGCCTTGTCCAGGCGCTTCTTCAGGCCGTCCAGGATCACTTTATTGGAGATTTCTGCCTGGCCATTACTCTGTGGATATGCCGGGGTGGAGTAATGGTTTCTGATGCCGTGCTCTTGGCAGAAGTCTCTGAAGGATTTGGAGTCGAACTGGGTCCCGTTATCCGAAATCAGGGTCCGGGGGATGCCGAACCTCGTAAGGATGTTTTTCCAGACGAAGTTCCTGGAGTCCCTGTCCGTGATGGAGGATAACGGTTCAGCCTCTATCCACTTTGTGAAGTAGTCCGTAGCCACTATCAGCCATCTCTTGTTCCCTGGAGCTCGATGAAGAGGCCCCACAATATCCAGGCCCCACTGAGCGAAGGGCCATGGGCTGGAGAGGGGACTCAGATCTTGTGCTGGCTGATGGAGGGAATGGGAGAACTTCTGGCATTTCTCGCATTTCCTGGCGTAGACCTGGGCGTCCTTCTGCATGTAGGGCCACCAGTAGCCCTGGCTGATTGCTCTGTAGGCCAACGACCGACCTCCTATATGGCTGCCGCAGATTCCTTCGTGGATCTCATACAGGAAGTCGTTCACCTTGGTCGGGTGGACGCATTGGAGGTATGAACCTGTGAAGGACTTCCTGTAGAGTTTGCCTTCGGGAGAGAGCCAAAACCGAGCTGCCTTGAGCCTGATCTTGTGGGCTTCAGTCTTATCCTCAGGGAGCTGATCGTCCTTCAAGTAGGCGACGATTGGATCCATCCAACTGGGGCCGAGATCAGCACATAGGACAAGCCGAGATGAATGGAGTTCTAGACTTGACCTTGATATTGACCCGACTTCGATGGTCCTCTTCTTTCCTGCTTCGACAGCGGAGGCCAGGTTTGCAAGCGCATCTGCATGCGTGTTGATATCTCTGGATATTTGCCTGACCTCGGCTTTCTGGAAATGGGAGAGCAATTTTTTCGCAAGGGCCAAGTAGGCCGCCATCCTGTCGTCCCTGGCCTGGTAGTCTCCAGCGAGTTGGCTAGTTACCAGTTGAGAGTCGCTGAAGATCTCCAGGTGCTGGGCTCCGAGGATTTGGGCGCTGTTCAACCCTGCAATCAGTGCTTCGTACTCTGCCTCATTATTCGTCGCTTTGAAGTCGAGGGTGAAAGCCTGCTCTATGACCAGTCCCTCTGGCGATTGGAGAACTATGCCGGCGCCAGCTCTCTTGGAGGTGGACGACCCGTCGACAAAGATCCTCCATGCCGAGGTGGGAGGCTGCTGGACCTCTGTTTCTTCTGGCTCATGCCCTGTGCCCCCCAGTGCCGTGCCGAGCTGGGTCGGAGCCGGGTTGGGGGAGACGAATTCGACTATGAAGTCTGCCAGAACCTGGGCTTTGATCGCAGTTCGGGGACGGTACTGTATATCGTATTGCCCCAGTTCAACTGCCCACTTTGATATGCGCCCTGAAAAGTCAGCTTTCTTGAACAATGAACGGAGTGGGTGCTCCGTGATCACCACAATGGTGTGGGATTGAAAATAATGGGAGAGCTTGCGGGAGGCGGTGACAAGAGCCAACGCAAGCTTCTCCAATAGGAGGTACCTGGTCTCGGCATCGAGCAGGGTCTTGCTCGTGTAATAGATCGGCTTTTGAATTCCCTCGTCCTCCCTGATGAGGACGGAGCTCACTGCGTGATCCGAGACCGCAAGGTACAAATATAGAATCTCCCCCAAAGTTGGGGTAGAGAGTAAAGGTGGTGACATTAAATAAGTTTTGAGTGCGGCCAATGCCTGGTCGCACTCGGGGGTCCATTGGAACTTCAAATTTTTTCTAAGAAGCTGAAAGAAAGGCCTGCACTTATCTGATGAGCGGCTGATGAAGCGATTGAGTGCGGCGGCCATTCCTGTGAGCCTCTGAACTTCCTTCATGGTAGAGGGACTCTGGATGTCCTGGATGGCAGTGATCTGGTCCGGATTGGCCTCTATCCCCCTCCGCGTTACCAAGCTGCCGAGGAACTTGCCAGAGGCTACGCCGAAAGCGCACTTGGAGGCATTGAGCTTGAGCTTGTACGCGCGGAGGATGTCGAAGACTTGGCCGAGATCCTCCAGGTGATCGCTGGAGCGCACAGATTTGACGACCATGTCGTCGATGTACACCTCTACCGATCGGCCGAGCTGGGCCTGGAACATTTTTGTGACGAGGCGCTGATAGGTCGCCCCCGCGTTCTTCAGCCCGAAGGGCATTACCTTATAGCAGTAAGTGCCGCGGGGGGTGATGAACGATGTTTTCTCCTCGTCAGGTTCGTAGAGCGGGATCTGATGATAGCCTCGGTAGGCGTCAAGGAAGCTCATTCGGTCGTGACCGGCGGTGGCGTCGATCAGTTGATCAATCTTTGGGAGGGGGAAACTGTCCTTAGGGCAAGCCCTGTTCAAGTTGGTGAAGTCTACGCACACCCTCCACTTCCCAGTTTTCTTCTTGACCACCACCGTGTTGGCCAACCACACCGGGTACTGGACTTCCCGGATGGCCCCTGCTTTTAGTAGGTTGTCGACCTCTTCGACGACCGCATCTGTCTGCTGCAGCCCGGTCCTGCGGGCCCTCTGCACTACCGGCTTGTGGTCGGGGTCGACGTTGAGCTTATGGCACATGACCTCAGGGTCGACCCCAGGCATTTCGCTTGGGCTCCAAGCGAAGACGTCCACATTCTGCATCAAGAACCGAGAGAGTTCGGCCCTTTCTTCGTCTGACAGCTGGGCGCCAATCAGGAAGAAACGGTCTGGGTCTGCCGGGTCTAGCCTGACCTCGGCCAGGTCCTCGATGCTCTTCTTCTCAGGGTCCCGACCGATCTCATCGAGGCCTTTCTCGAACTCGGCCAGGTTGACGCGCTCTGGCTCCTTCACTGCTGGGACTGCGGCCAGCATGCACTGCCTGGCCTGCTGCTGGTCTCCCTTCACTGTGACTACTTCCATCTTGCCCTCCTCGTTCTCATGGACGAACTTCAGCTTCTGGTGGAGGGAAGAAGGAACAGCTTCTAGCTTGTGGAGCCACGTTCTGCCCAGAATGACATTGTAGGGAGAAGGGGCGTCCACAACCAGGAAGTCGGCTAGCACGGAGGCTCCGCTAACTCGGGTTTCCAAGGTGATCCTACCCTTGGGATAGACTGGCGTGGCGGATAACCCTAGCAAGGGTGCTCGGACCTCCGTGAGGTCTGCTTCGGAGAGTTTCATCCTTTTGAAGCAGTCGTAGTAGAGGACCTCGGAGGAGCTGCCGGAGTCGACGAGGATCCTCTTCACGGTGAAGTCTCTCAGCTTCATGGTGAGGAGCAGGGGGTCGTTGTGAGGGACCTGGATTCCCTCTAGATCTCGGTCCGAGAACGAGATGGCGGGTCGGTCGCGGCGGGCTTTCTTGGATGCCGGAGCGATGTCGGCTTTCATTACTTCTTTCTCGTGCGAAGCCCGCCTGGCTTCGGCACGGGTCTGGGAGCTTCCCCGGGACGAGGAAGCGGGAGCTGAGGACGCCAGATGGATCACGTTGATGATCTTTTCTGAGTCCTCGCTGTCTGGAGCCTGGGCTGCGCTCTGGTGAATTCGGCCCTCGCTGCCGCCGGTATCACCTGTCTTGACGAACTCTGGGATGTGGCCCTGTTCGGCCAGCTTCTCCAGATACCCCTGCAAAGTTCTGCATTCTTCGGTCTTGTGCCCGTTGCCCTTATGGAAGGAGCAGTAGAGCTTGCTTCGGGGGCCTTCGGTGGGCTCATTCTTCAAGGGCGGAGGATACTTGAAGAACGGCTTGGACCTGATCTTGGTCAGGATGCGGTAGATCGGCTCCTTGAAGACGACGTTGACGCTCTGACTAGCGCTGGAGGGAGGTCTGGGCTTCCAAGTGCCCCCAGACCTGGACGACGAAGGCTTCGCCGAACTGGAGACCCAGTCCCGCTTGGGCTCCTGCTTCTGGGAGGGCCTCCCGCCCCTCTGCCGAGGTTGGCCACTCTTCTGTTCGGGCTCTGGGTGCCCGTCCTGATCCCTAGCTCGGATCTCGTCTTCCTCCCGGGCGATGAAGCGCTTCACCCGGGACATCAATTCTGACATGGACTCTGGGATGTCCCCGGCCAAATCCTTTCGCAAGTCGATGCCGGGGATCAGGGCATGCTGGAAGGCGTAGATGGCTATCCCCTCCCTCGCGCCCTCGATCTGGCTGTAGACCGCCCAGAATCGGTGGGTGAACTTGGCGAGAGTTTCGCCCTGCTTCATTCTTAGGGCGATGAGGTCCATTTCCTTCTTGGGGACGACGGTATAGGCCTGGAACTTCTTCAGGAAGGAGAGCTGGAGCTCCTTCCAACTGGAAACCGACTGCTCCGGGAGAGAGCAGAACCACTTCAGGGGGAGGTCACCCAAACTGGAGGAGAAGATTTTGCAGTTTAGGTGGCCCTCGTTTCCCCAGATGGACATCTTCTGGGAGAAGTGTCGGAGGTGTGCAGATGGGTCGGACAGTCCGTCATAGGGGACGAACCGCGGGACGGTGAACTTCCTGGGCAAGGGGGTGCGCTCGATCTCTTTTGTGAAGGGCGAGCCCCCCAGATCAACGTGACCACAGATCTGCTTCTGGTCCCGCATGTCCAAGTTATGCTGGAGAGCCAGTCTGACACGTTTGTCGAACCACTCCTGCTCATCGTCCTCCTCTGGAGTCTGAACTCTGGACTTTCGCTTGGGGTGGTTCGGACTGCGATGGCTATGAGCTCGGCCATCGCGACTATGGTGACTCCGGCTGTTGCTCGAGCCTTCGTCACGAATCTGGCTCCGTTTCTGGTCCAGATGATTCCTGAGGTCTCCGCGGGGAGGCTGGGCTGCCCTGCCGGGGGCGTCCCTCTTTTTCCCTTGAGGCTCAGAGACTGGCCTCAAGGAGGCAGTCTGCGCTGCCCTCAGCTGCTGCTGGAGTTGCTGGAGCTCTCGGACTAACTGCTCCTGCTTCTGGAGAAGAGCGTCTTGGGCTGCGACGTCTCCTCCGGCGGCTGGAGGTTGAACGTGGCGCGTCTCTCCTACGGCCACGGCTTTGTCCTTCCGAGGACGTTCGCGCCGGTGCTCGTCGCGTCGGGGGTGGCACGGTTTCGCCCGCTGAGAGCGAGGCCTCGACGCCCTCTTGGAAGGGGATCTCGACAAAGAGTTGGGAGCCCAGGCGGCCCTCGCCTGCGGATGTGCCTTGGACCGTTCGGGATCGTCCCTGAGGAGGGACGTCCGTTGACGGTGGTAGCATCTCGAGAACTGGTCTTGAGGATTCTCCGCCTTTCTTAGCTTTCGGAGGCATGGCTTCTGTGAGATCGAGGTTTAGAAGGTCGTTTGGAAAGATTTAGGGAAGGTTGGGAAGGTTTTGAGAGGTTGGGATATTACTTCCCCACAGACGGCGCCAATTGTAGGTGCAGAAAATAGTGACCCACAATAAGAGGGTGCCTTACAGGACTTATCCGAGAAGATGATGGTGACTGGGTGTGACTGGATGCCGTCCGGAAGCCTGAAAGGGAAGAACAAATGGTCAGAGGACCCTGGCCTGGGCGGCGCAAGGCTCTCCGATGCCAAAGTCAGTATGGGAACTGGAACAATGGAAGGAGAGGAAGAAGAGAGGCAGAGTTATAGCTCTGGGTATGGAAAATGGCATACCTTGGATGGTGGCTTGAACCTCTATTTATAGAGTGTGGAACGTATCTTTTGGGAGATATTTTGGTGTGGGTCCCGCGATTTGACTGGGAAGTCATGATCAGCCCACATTGCATTAATTGTGGTCCAATCCAGCCCACTATGCATTAAATGCCCGTCGGGTCAGCCCACATCGCATTTAATGCACATCTTGTTGGGCCAGATCCTGTTGGGCGCCTTTGGCGGTAGGGGTACCAGCGGATCTGCCCTCGGGCCCTGCCCTGATGTGGCTTCAGCCGCTGGATGGGACTCTGTCAGGGATCTGGCGAAGATCGTGGGCGGCTGGATGTCGCGTCTGTCCCACTAGCTCGTGCCCCTATCCCTCCACGTGCCTGATGACGTGGGGGATGAGGGGCGCATGTGAAGGTTCTCTCTTGCTTCGGCCTCTGTCCCGGCTTCTTCAGCCGAGGTGGAGCTTTCTGCCGAGATGGTACCCGGGGTGGCTCAGCCGAGGTGGAGCTCCTTTCCGAGATGACGCCCGAGGTGGGCCAGTTCGGCGCTAAGGGCCCGGAGCTGCCTGACTTCGGCCGGGCCTCCTGCCCTGGTAGCCGGGGTGAGCTTGGTGCCACGTGGATGGCACGAGGATGGCACGTGAGAATGCTTAACCTCATTTGATGGCTGCGATTAACTTAATCCTGTGGTTCTGGAAATCTCCCCACACAGTTCCAATCCAAAAAATGCTGATCCGGGTTTTCGAAGTGGGATTGAGAAGGCTGAAGGCGGTTCCTGGTACTAAGGTCCTAATTTAGAAGCGGATGTATTATTTATTTCAGTTGTTTTTACTCATATGATTGCAATCATCATGGGGTTTGGGGGGTTTTGGTTTCTGAAACAGTTTTAGAAGCTTGTATTTTTGGACAACTAATCCATTTGTATATCTTTACATGCATTACATAAGGCTCAAATGGGGGATCCAACATTCAATCGTAGATCTGAAGAAGAAGAAAAAGAGGAAGAGGATTGACACCGGATTGTTGCCATTCTAGCAGCTTGTACCGCTGTCATCCAAACATGGATCAAATAGATGTGTGCAGTAATTGCATACATGGCAACATATAAGGAAAGAAGCAGGAGGTATACAGATAAGAGAATGGAATGTAATGTATGGGTGCAGTCCTTAATAATTAATAGGTAGGGACAGTGAAAACTGTTCTCACGGTTCAAACTGTGAGAACTATGGGTGGAGCCCACCTATCATCCAATCTAAATCTTGCAATAGATAGGGACCCCCTTGATAGTCACACGCTCCAAGGTTTGGCACCAATGTGAATGAATTGGACCGTTGGATCGACTATATACCCATATGAATGAACTAGGTTTATTGGTCATGGATGAAGGGGTTTGGAGCATGGGATTGAGGCCAAACTTGATATACATGGTGGTCCCATATAGATATTTCAATCCCCACCAGTCCCATCCCAAAATGAGACCCCCAGTAGGCCCTACAAAAAAGTTCTCACGGGGATTCCGTGAGAACAGTTCTCACTAGATCAAATCTCATATATACATATATATATATATATATAGGGCCAGGCTCTCCTAAGCTGCAGCATATCATAGGGGTATCCTAAGCTGCAGTAGTGCAAAAATGGGTCACACATGTGCTCACACATGTGCCGTTTACACACTGCAGCTCGAAATAGAGGGATGTTGCAAGACACAAGAAATATGATTTTGGGGTCATAACTTCAGAAATAAAACAAACAATTCATGGGTTTTTGGATCGGGTGAAACAATCTCTAATCATTTCCATGTAGTGTTAACAACGGTTAATCCATTGGATGGAAATTTTATCAGTCAAGCTGGGATTGATTACCTTGTAGGGCCAGATGGATTTGAGGTATATATACATCTTTTGACAGAAAGTGTCTTATTCTAATACCTTATTTTAATATGCTGTATTAATTTAATTACATATCAAAATAGTGTGTTGTGTTGGAGCTATAGTGGGACCCATATCCCAACAGATGTGCCTAATGATCGGTCCATTCCAAAATAAAAAGGGCACATTGAGCCAAAATGTTAAGGGTGCCTGTGGTTTCAATGGTAACTTTTGTTCTGTTTCTCTGGGATGTGAAGTCTCAGCAAGTGATGTCGGTGCCCTATAGCAATTTAGGGCCAGCAAAGACTAACCCCGAACTGGCCCGACCCATATATGGCCTGCCCAACCCAACTCGTATAAAATACCGGCCCGCTGCGGGTCGGGTTTTTCTGACTCGCATTTAAGCAACTCCTGGCAGAGTCAACGTGCTTAACCTGCGTGACCTGCAACCAACCCTCATATATTCTTGAACAAAGATGCTACATGGCCTAAAAAATGGCCTGACAGGCTCTGGACCCTAGGATCTCATTGTCTAAATGAGATCCTAGGGTCCAGGGCCTTTCAGGCCATTTTTCAGGCCTGATTTTTCAGACCATTTAGACTTTTACATTCTTGAATGGAGTTGGGCTTGGTTGAAGCATTCGCAAATAGGCTAAATTTGTACGAATTGGTTCAATGCACGAGTAAACAAATGTTAAATGGACTTTGGTCCTACTTTTGCCCTATAGAAGACTCGATAATGAACCTCCAATGGTTATTAAAATGAAATTGGGCTCAAGCTAAGCTTATAAGGCATTATGTAGAATTAAATTGTTGAATTGATTGATTCACTTAGAAGGATTCCTTCTGGTTACATGTCACATCATACCCCGCAAAAGCCAGTATTATTAAAAGAGGAAAGAGGTACGTTAGCAACATGTGGTTGTGTTGTGCTGCTTTCTTGGTTACCGCACCAAGAAAGGAAACAGGAGAGCTCTCTGTTTCTCAGATGGTTCATTTTTTGGTCCGTTAAACTGTAAATGAGCCATTCACACGGACATGATCGTTCGTTTGGTGTGAAAATGTTTCATATATTTGATGTGTAAAAATATACATTTTTGTAGTGTGAAACAGTTTACCATCTCAAAAGGTTAAATTAAATGAATTCACATATTTGAAAAAGTCACTGCTAAATATAGTTAGGAAGTCTAATTTTAACTAGAGAATGTAGTTAGGAAGTTTAGTTTTAACTGGAGATCTGTATTTGAATCCCTTTTAAGGCCTTAACTGATACATAGGGCTAGTGGGTGGTTCTATGTATCCGTAGATTTACCAATGATCAATCGAATGAGGGTCGGCGGGTTCCTATCTTATAAATATATATATATATATATGTTGGGAAAGTCTTACTTACAACATGACCTAAATTTTGGATTTGATAGGGCTTCATAGAATGTGTTGGCATTTCAACTATCAACTTAAGCTTTTGCGTTGGTATCATTTCAAAATGAAAGTACACATGGAATGGTTGGACGTACTCTTATTCACATAAGAAGATGATGATTTTAAAAAACGTAAATTATTTCCTTGTGTTATTTACGTATGTGACATTTATATATGTAAATGACAAATGACCTATAAGCGCTAGTTTGTTTACCTTTTTAGAGTAAAGATAAAGTGGATGTCAATTCATGAAAAAATAAAAATAAAATATGTTAAAGTAAAGATAAGGTGCAGAAGAATGTGGAAGGAAAAATATGTGAGGAAGCACACTTAGAACTATATGATCCACGCATTTATCAGATGATCCGAACCGTTGAAGTGTAGGGGAAGAGCTCTGATTTCTTGAGAAAACTATGCTCACAATGATGTTGTCTCATTGTGTATGCACAAAAAAATACATAGCGTGGCAAAGTCTTCTAATTGGATAGAGTCTTAGCAGCGGAGAAAGCCCCTTTCCTTCGAGCACTCCTTTCTTTTTAAATATTCATAGGTGATAGGACCCACCTTGGGGGCAACAACTTGAGCACTTCCTGATCATCACTCACAAGATAGAAAAGGTGAAAAAAAAAGGGACAACTACTGCACTTTTCACATATTTCTCAATATCATCGCAGGTCTAAGATATAAAATTTCAATAACTTTGGTATGTCAGTCCTGTGGAAGAGCTTAGATAATGTATTATGAGCCAACAATCCTGCAGAAAAAAAAAATTAACCTATTTTTTATTTTTCATATATTCTCTAAAATCCAAAGGGATATAAGATATAAAACTTCACACCTTGGAGCTTATTTGGGAAGACTCCAACTCACAGTTTACACATGTAAATCATTTTGAGGGTTTAAATCATGTTTAAATCTCCACCTTATATCCTTCACCAATCACCTCTTTAATATTCTTTTGTTAGAGCCGATTTTACCATAGGGATTCAATTCCATGCAAACAAGCAGGCACTAAAAGTGACTACAGGACATTGATCAATATGCAATAAAAGGATCAATTCAAAGTAGTTTGCGATAAAAATCAAAGTTTAATTTCACTATTTTCAGTATACTCATATAAAACTTCTAAACTAGCTCCCATCTAAGCAAGTTCTTGAACTAATTAGAAAGTAACTTCACAACCAATGGTCATGCTATGCTAGCAAAGGATAAATTCAAAGTACTCTGTTATTAATATCAACCCTATTCTCACAATATTAAACTTCCATAGTAACTCCATCAAATACTTAAATTAAATTAGATAGCACTAAAAATAATTGCAGGACAAATGATCCTGCAAGCGAAGTATCAAATTAAAGTAGTTTGTTATAAAACAAATCAAGCTCAAGACTAGTACTGAGAATCTCCTTTTTTTTTTTTTTTTGTGGGGTTGAAGATCATCTCCTTTTATGGTGGACTTTGAGGCAGTATGCTCACATCTCATCTGGTTAGCATTTTCTTTGTAATCTCAACCTATATCTAGTTAGCCCTGCTTCTGTAAATATATATGACTTAACCAATCTACACCAAAATACTCAGTAATACATGTCAACAGAAAATGACTATGAAACGTGGAATTTCAAAGAACTTATCTGCTTCTACTAGATAATTGGTCTTTCTTTTTTTTTCTTTTTACTTAATTACTTTCTTTTTCTAATTTTCCAATATAAGTTTAGTTGTATCAACTTTCACTTGATACTGTAAAAGTAACTATAGCAGAAAGAATTCCATTTGATGATTCTGGTCAGATTCATCTTGGTAATCTTGAGTAGGTCTAAATACTAAAAAACAGTGTCATATGATATATTTACTTTCAGTGCTATTTTGAAGAAATAAATTATATTTATCTAACCATAACCTGCTTACACTTCCCAATCTTATGAAAGATGTATTAGCTTAGAGAAAAGGGCACCCAGTTTTATTCCAGACATCTAACAATCACTTACTCTGCATGTGTATTGGCCAAAATGTGTTAGCTAAAAATTGTTGCCCACATAAGCCTTGATCCTCTATGGCAACCAAGAATGTTATTGGCATCAAACATTAGGCACCACAATGAAGTAAAAAAAATTTATTTATTTTTGGTCTCAATGAAGTAAAGAATTTGAATCACCTTTTGGCAGTGGGACTAAACTAGTATGCTCCACATTGCCATCATGTGTATTTTTAAAAATTTTATTTTCACTAGAGCATCTATATTAACAGGCATTTGAGTCATGTCCTTGTGCTTTTTAAGGTAGGAGAGTTCCAAGGGAGGAAAAAAAAAAAAAAACCAAGAATTAAATGGAAGAGATCACTTCTCCTAACCAGCAGATAGAAATTTCTCTTGCTCCCTCTTCTTCTCATAATGATGGCAATGGAAGGGTCCAGGAAGAAGCCCACATCTCTTTTAAGTTTCAACGTGGGCGATTTGTATCCAAATTGGGTGTGTTCAATCAAAGAAAGGCATCTTGTTAAGCCAAGAAGATTGACAGTGTCTTCGACTAACCATTTCATGCTCTATCCACCGAGTTCCTGACAGACTCCACCAACATAATGAGAAGGCATATATGTTCCTCAAATCATCTCCATTGGCCCATTTCACTACAAAAGAAGAAAAGCTCAACTAAACAAGTCAGGGAAGAACGAACACAAATGGAGATATCTACATGACATCCTCTCTCGGAACAGAGAAGGCAGTTGGAGCAGTATCTGGTCGCTGTTAAAGAGTTGGAGGAAAGAGCCCGAGATTGTTACTCAGAAGTAATCACACTGGACGACAGCAATTCTTTTGTAGAAATGATGGTACTCGATGGTTGTTTCATTATTGAGCTCTTTCGTAAGTACTTGATTGAAAATTTCAATGATGTCATCTTTAAATTTGATTGGCTAATTAAAGCAGTTATAGCTGACTTGATCATGCTCGAAAATCAGATTCCATTCTTCATTCTTCAATGTCTATTTGATCTGATAGATGGCACCCACCTGTCCATCGATCTCCTCTTCTTGTAGAAAGAGCTTTTAATTTCTTTTGTGGGTTAAATTTGAGTAGGATGACAAGAATCAAGCGCTCTACAATCCAAAGCCAGCATCTACTTCATTTAGTATACATAGATGATATTCTCTTCCCTGATGATGGTTGTTCAGGTAAAGGGTTAGTACTAATCCCTTGCGCGTCCAAACTTGAGAAGCGAGGAATTAAGTTTAGAGAGAGGGTGGACATCAGCGGTACAGGCCGGTACCTTCTTGGAAATAAATTTTCTAGAGGGGAGGGGGGATTTCATACTGGTTATCGAAAATTCAAATATAAGATTTCTGAACCTAATTGCATTTGAGCAATGCTATTGCCACTGCCAAAAATACATCACATCATGGATTGCATTCATGGATTGCCTCATCAAAACCAGTAAGGATGTTGAAATTCTCCCTCGGAGAGGGATCATTATCGATGGTTTAGGCAATGAGGAACGTGTGGCCGCTCTCTTAAACAACATGGGAAGAGAATTAAGCCTACCATATAACAATTTCTATTTTTCAGGGGTGTGTACAAGAATCAATCAGTGTAATGAGAGAGCTTGGCCAAAATTGAGGGCGTCCTTGGTGGATGATTACTTCAAAAATCCATGGTCAATCACAATCTTTTTTGCTGCCCTTCTACTTCTACTACTTTTTATGACAAAAACCTTCTTCTCTTCATTTCCCAAGTTTGCATATATGGAGATTAGACTTCCTAGGCTTCTGCAATGTTGAATTGTATTGTTCACTGTATGGTCGCTCCTTGTCTGCATTGTATTACATTTACACTACTACATGTTTAAAAAATGCCATGATGTGTAAGCTTCTGTAAAAATAATGATCATTGTTTGACAATCCAAGGCTTGGATCACATCACATGTGATATATATAAACTCTCTGTGTACTTCCATTCTTTGTATTAACTTATAATATGTGAAGGTTTTTTAGGACCCACTAGAATAAATTACTAGTTCTAATTTAACCAATCAATGCAGCGGAAATAAACCAATCAGACAGAACTAGCAAATAAATCTACCAATCACACACCACAAGAAGGCAGACACAAATTTTACCGGGGAAAACCCTTTCCGGGAGAAAAAACCACAAACCAGAAATCAAGAGTTCACGAATAGTTTACAAGATATACTCACAAGTTCCTGTACCTCAGTCTGTACCTGGACCTCAGGACTGTAGTTGTTCTTGCACAGAATCCACTAACACGACCTCCACGGTGCACCGTTCTCCTTAGTTGATATCCTCGCACCTTGTCCACCAAGATGATCAATCTTCTACAAGAGAGTAGAAGCAACAAAACCTTCTAGAGCAGTCTTTCAGAACAATCTCTCAATGGCTCTAGAGAAACAAGGAATATCTCTTAGGATATCTCTAATCTCAGATCAAGAGAGAATTAACTTCTTGTGTGTCTTCTTTGGGTTGAGAGAATCACCCAATTTATAGGCCTAAGTTCGTGCCTTAGTCTTCTAATTAAACTCCAATCAGAAGAGAAATCAGCCCCAAACTCTATTTAAGAGTTCTACCTGAACTGGGCATTCCCGTCATTCTCGCTATAGCGAGAATGAGTCTCGCTATAGCGAGACACTTCTCTGTCTCGGGTATGTCAGGATTTCCTGTCAAGAGTCTTTGGCATGTTTTACTTCTTCTGACAGCAGCCAATGAATGAATATTCTAACAATCTTCCCCTTTTGGCAATTCTTGGACAAAATCCCTAGAAAAATACAATTTGATCTACCCAAAAGTAAAATCCAAAATACATTGAATTTAAAAAAAAAATTCAGCTCTGTAAATCATGTATTCCCTTTGCTTGAACATGTAGCTCTTGAATTGCCTTGGCTTGTATAGCTCCCCCTAACTCCATTCTTCTCCCCCTATTTTTGTCCATAATTGACAAACAAATATTATCATTCAGCTTCTGTCAACCTGGATACAGTAGCTCCCCCTCAATATTGACTCCCCCTCAATATGATCTTTGTATCAGCACTGGGGTGGGGGCTTGATCTTGCAGATCAGGAGTGATGAAGCTTAGGCACACATACTTGTAAATTTAAATATTTCAGCAAAGTGTGTACCAACACAGAAGAGATGTCTTCTTTTCTTGACTCAGACAGCTTTGGTATTCTTCTTGTTCACCTCAGCCTTCTGTGTATTCCATTGCTTTTGATTCAGTAAACTTTGTAGTTTGTTGCAATGGGGTCGAATGTGTCCTTTAAATTTCACAATGATGACAGGTGTGGATTCGTTCAGGACGTAACACATTCTGCTTCTTTGAAGCTTTCTTTGCAACACTAACAACATGATTAGTAATAACAGATTTTTTAACAAAATAATTGTTACCTTTGACATTTGAAGTGGATGCTCCGTTAGCGTAGCCAATGCCATGCTTGTCAGTGTTTGCCTTTTGACTGCACAAGATGTCATCTAATTTTTTAGACCCGGTATTCATCCTGTTTAATGAAGCTTTAGTAGTGTCTAACTCAGATAGAACTATCTTGAGTTTTCCATTCAGATCAAAATTTTCTGCTTTCAAAGACTTCGTATAAGAATCAAGTAAGTCACACTTTTGTGATTCTGCAGCCAATCTGTCAGCCAACTTGTTATTTTCATCCTCCAATTTTTATACTTCTGCAAGTGAATTCTGCAAGTTCAGCTTTCAAGGAGGAATTCTGCTCTTCAGACATTTGCCAATTAATAGCAACTTTTTTATTCACTTTAACCATCTTCATGGTTTTTTTGAAAAGTGTTTTCATATTCAGCTTTCCAATCTGGTACTTCCTCTGACTCAGTATCGTGATCAGTCTCAGTTTCAGAAGAAACATGGGAAGCAACAGAACTAGAAGTTTCCATAAAAGCAATAAACTTCTCCTTGCCAGTGTCAGACTCGAGATTTTCATCATTCTCATCAGAAGTGTCATCTTCCCAAGTAGTATTCAAAGCCTTCTTTTGAGATTTTTTTGTTTCCGCAATCATTAGCATTGTGTCCATAGCCTTAACACTCATAATATTGAATCCCTTTAAAGATTTCTTCTTTTCAGAATTTTTAGGGATCTTCACATTGGTTTTCTGCCCCTTCATAAAAAGCTTGAATTGCTTCATAAATTGTATAGCAACTTGGGATCAATTTCCTCTGAATCGGAATCTGAATCACTTGCAGCTTTCTTATACGATTCATGGATGCTTTCTTGAATAGTTCCTTGAACACTTTCAAAGCAATACTTTGAGATTTTGTCTTCCCATTAGACCTAAGGTTTGCTTCAAAGTTTGTAGGTCGCCAACCAACTCATCAGCTTTGAGCGTATTCAGATTTTTATTTTCCTCTATGGCCACAAACCTTTCCATCAAACCTTTCTGGAAGAGACTTCAAAATCTTTTTAACAATTCTGTTTTCAGGAATTGGTTCTCCCAAAGTAAAGGTATCATTCACAATTGCATTCGGCTTCGAATTAAAATCCAATCAAAAGAGAAATCAGCCCCAAACTCTATTTAAGAGTTCTACCCGAACTGGGCATTCCCGTCATTCTCGCTATAGCGAGACACTTCTCTGTCTGCGGGTATGTCGGAATTTCCTGTCAAGAGTCTTGGCCTGTTTTACTTCTTCTGACAGCAGCCAATGAATGAATATTCTAATAATATGAGAACCACATATTTTCTCAAGGGAATGATTACATAAGGTTAACCACGCCATTATGGTGAGATAAAAAAAGGTTTGAATAAAATTCAGACATGTTTAGTCCACATTGTAAAGATCCAAATTATTCAAAAGATGTGGCTGCTTAAGATTAATAAGGCAATTAATGGGTCTGAATCTGACTTGGCCTGGCCTGAATTTAGTCTACTTAGGTGGCCCTGGACGTGCATTTGAGTCCGGCAAACAAACCTAGTGTCACGACCCGGGCCCGAGATCCGATAAACCCCCGGATTGTGATCCCATACTTATTCCCGTAAACCCCGAATTAACCGAAGTTAAGGCGGAGTTCACAAGGGATAATCATACAATATGTCAAATATACAAATTGCGGAATACATATATATATATTTAACATCATCCATTCATCAATGTATGGTCCTAATCAAAAAGAGGTTCTTATACATGAAGTGTTTTGTCAACCATTGTATATACAAATACAATACAAGGTGACCAAAATCAAATTCCCAAAACAATCTCTCAAAAGAATCTAAACATCCCAAAAGAATTCCCCCAAATTGAATCTCCATTTCATGACGCACTCGGATACTCGTATCAATTGGTATCCCGTCTATTCCATTCTATCAATCCTCCTGGAGGAACCGGAGCGGTCTCCTCCGCTGGCGCTGGGGCCACTGCAGGGCCGGTATTGGCAATTGGGCCTGTAATGCCATCAATAACACTAATGAACACGACGGTTTAACAATGTACATATAGTTCTATGCTATCACATGTTAATACATACATTTCCATTGAATCACATTTCTGTCAATTCTAACAATTTATTCCATAATAATGTCATTAGAATCAATTTACTAGACACAAACAATAGGCAACTACAATAGCATTCATTTCATTTCATTCATTTACTATCTTCCCTCAAAGGAAGGATTCATCCTCCAAATGGAAGGAATAGTTTAGTCATAATCTTTCAATGACAATCATTCAATATTATGGGACTTACTAGTGCCCGGGCCAGGGGCAACTAGTATCATCACGGAGCTCCAGAACCCCCCCAAATCTATTTACTGCAGTAGGAATAATCATTCATTTAATGAAATAGCTATGTAGTGCCAGACTTAAAGGTCAACACCTTTCTCACATTCACAGATTCAATTCAATTCAATTCAATAAGTCCAGTCAAAACAATTGAAAAGATCATACATTATTCTAGTAAACTATGAACATTCATTAGAGTTCGGCATTACTACTTACAACGTAGACATATTCACATTCAATGAGAGAATTAGGATAATTAGTAATTCCACTCATTTCTTACTTAATTCCCACCAACCATTCAGGTGTAACCATTGTTATCTAATGTACGTGCTATTCTTGATGGACACCACATTTAAATAATAAGGATATTAGAGTCCCCGTAATTATCACTCATTGAAGTTTAGTCTATAACCCATTGATCATTCAACACTTTGTTACATTTATGATTCAATCAATTGAGATCTCCTTTTATTGTTCATTAATTTACTTAGCTTCTAATCACTTTATAATCCACGCTAAATCTATTTAGGCAGTGGTTACTTTTATAGGAAGCGGTTACGTTTATAGGTAGCCCAAACGAACTAAAAAGTGACTGCCTGGATAGAGCCCATGTTCGCTCGAGCGGACATAGGTTCGCTAGAGCGGACCCCATCCAGAGAGCAGGTCGCTCGAGCAGACTTATGTTCGCTCGAGCAGACCCAAACAGAGAGCAGTTCCACTCGAGCGGACCTCTGTTCGCTCGAGCGAACGCTCCAAAAATCCAGTTCAGGGTTTCTGAGCATTTCTTCCTTCACTCTAAACCACTCCAAAATCACCTAAACCTGCAAACAAATCATGGAACCTCTTGTTCCCATCCTCAATCATCATTCCACACATATAACACTCCTAATCCATCATTTAATCCACAATAGACCCAATTTATTCACAATGAAAATCATATAAAAGCTTCCATAACAAGGAATATACATAAACATGGATACAATCACATGGAGACATATGTACTTGCATCTCTTGAAGCTTTCTAGCCAAAATCCCCTTTGTTAGCTTGAGTTGAGGTCAAAGGAAGAAGCTTGATCTCCTTTCCAAGCTCCAAATGTCCAACAATGGTGGATGAGGAAGAAGATGAAGTATTCCTTTTTCACTTGAATCACTTGGGCCACTCTCACAATCACTCTTGATCAAGAGAATGGAAGGAAGAGAGAAAGGGAGAAGAGAATGTTGCCTAGGGTTTGGAAAATGAGCAAAGGGTTCATCTCTTAGCTTATATAAGCCATAATTTTGCATTAAAACTCACTTTCCTTCACTCATTTATGCTTTAAGTCAAATGAGGATGCACTTGGCCTATCTTAAGTCAAAACTAACCGAGTGTGTTATGAAAGTTATCGTATTCATCGAGATACATGCGATGGTATCAAGAATTACCGTATTCGACGAAATACGTGAAAATCTGTATTTACGAAGAAGTCCTTGTCCCTACTCATTTAAACTAAATTTCAATTCAATGATCTTGATATCACTCAAAATTCATTTCCATTATGCTTTAATTCAATCATTAGAGACTTGTTTATCTCTTTTTGGTCATTAACCAACATTAATTCACTTATTTTATGCCTAATTAGCATAAAATCTTAATTAATTAGTCTTAATCATCATTAATTCGGGACGGGGTGTAACACCTAGATCCATTTTTATGGTCTGAGACCTTTAATGGGCTAGATCCGAGCCTAGGGTCCAAAGCCTAAGGATTCGTATTAGGCCGGTTATGTATTTTATAACTTTATACTGTATTGTACCATACTATATTAAATTAAATACTGTTTTAACTAATATCGAAAATGAGCGTAGAAAAATGATTATATTATTTTATTAGCTTTGAGACTTTTTTTTTTTTTGCTAACAGAGGGTTTCCAATCTTTGGGCTGGACTAATCCCTTCAGGCTCAAAAAAAGCTGGATAAAACCCCTGTGGCCCCCAAGTGATAGCTCTAGTGGACTCAACCTTCGGTTCCTGAAGATGGGGGAACTGGGGATCGATATCAGGATTTCTAGCTCTAGAAGAGAGAGGAACCATGGTCTTGACCACTCGGCCAATCCCTTGGAGGTTAAACTTTGAGACAACTTACCTGTTCGAGGAATGAGATTGAACCCCAGGCTGCTGTGTAATATGAGAGACCTTACCACTAAGGTGTCTGGTGTTTCTCAACTACGGGCACAATTTTGCATAGACGCAATGCATGACATTTTGAGCTAAATAAGTATTGACAAGTGTAGAAACATTGGTGACCCATCTTACAATGCAATGCAATAAAATCTAGGGGTGTTCATGGCCGAGCCGGGCTGAGGCATATTCAGGCCCGGTCCAGCTTTAGAAACACAAGGCCGGGCGAGGCCCAAGCCCGAAATGGGCCATAAAGTCAGGCCTGAGCCCGCCCGTTTAGTCAACCGGGCGGCTAAACTGGGCTTTTTGATCAATCTTATGGGCTTTCTATAAAATCTTTGGTTTAATTAAATTAAGTTACATGCACTCCTTACATGGAAAAATGAAAACAGTTTTTAACATGGAAAATCCAAAGGTGGATTATAGTCCAATGAGTTTCAGGTCTGGTGCAAATTTATGTGAAGTAAGATGATCATAGGTAGACTCAAAATGGACCATGGCTACATAGATCAATTTGACCTTCTTGCATGTTGTGTATCGAAAATTCTATGACGACCAGGCCACTTGGATGGTCTCTGTGTTGCCCACATAACCATCCCTGGGATCAATCTAGGCCCCTCAGACTCATTAACCATTGCAAATTAGCATTGACCCAAATTGGATGCTCGACTCAGTCTTGTAAGCCCTTTAATTAAATTGCAAATCTTGGCTCCATTCGACTTTATTGAATGGCAAGGATTTGGAGTAATATGATGCCTTTGAAGCACTACATTCCTAAATTGAATAGTTCCAGATTTTTGCAATAGGTAGGTCATAGAGTGACCTTTCAAAGCCTTACCTCTCCTACAATTGTCACCATGATTGTCAATCATCTAGGCCGGCCCCACTAGATGGACTGTTCCGGCCCACTAGACTTTCCAGCTAGAATAGCTTGACCATTCATGAAAATGACTCTCTATACACAAAATTCTATATGTGCAGGTGAACCTTACAAAGGTCTATAGTGTTCAAGTTGGTTCCTCTGCCCTGTTTACCTATATATCAGGCTTTAGCTCGTCTCCAAAGGAAGTGTTAACTGTTGGAGCGAAGAAAGGCATGATTAAAACACTAATTGAAAATGATATGTTAGATTAAATTTTCTGTTACATTGGGCCCAACTTTTGTAATTGGATTCTCCACAAGATGTAAAGTTTCCTCCAGCGTAATTGTACAAAGATTGAATCACATGATCAGATTTATCCATGTCTTTTCACATGCATCCAGTCCAATGGTCAATTTACTCTCACTTTTGGTATGTACAGAGAGTTAGGATCAAATTGGCTATTTAAATAGATGTAATTATCTTGGCCCTGTTGTTTCAAAATTTTAATCAATATGTGCTTGAAGTGCATTGAGATTTATCTAAACAAAGAGTTCTATCTCTGTTTTTTTTTTGGGCTATGTAAAAGAGTTTTAACTTATGTTATCAAACCAAAGAGAAAGTAAGAAAGCGTACACGAAAAGACACACTTGATACCCACCTCAGAGTTGGTGGAGTACTGGCCTAAATTGTGTGGGTTTGGACTCCACTTCATGTGTTGGAAATCCGCCCCAGACTTAACCATATGTGGGTTAAGAGGGCGCCACTCGGGGTATTAGTCCTATTGGCGGGTCAAAAGCCTTTTAGGGATGCTCTCATCACAAAGAGAGAAAAAAAAAAAAAAACTCGTGTGCTCAGCAGTAGGTCATCAAACCATTAGGGCCGTTTGGGGGCTTACTTATAGAGTTAAGTGAAGTGAATGTTATTTTGAAGAAATAATAAAATATGAATGGGTTGTGATGATATTTTATTTTTAGTTGTTTGAGGAGGAATCTTTTTGACCTTTTTTTATTGAAAATGAGAGTTTTTTTTGTCTTTTAGTGGTTACTTTTTGACTTTTTAAAAAAAAATATACTGGGAAGTTTGAGATAAAGTGCTTTTGGTGGGAATTTTTTTGGGGAAATGAGAATCTACTTAACTTTAACTCTACAAATAGAGTTTCCAAACATGCCAAGCATTACTTGTACAGAAGTTTAGACATCGATCAAGACATTTTTTAAACATGCAATGGTGTAGTTCCATGTAGAGAAGGAGCAACAATCTATAAAGTGAACAATACAATTCACTGGAGAAACCATGCAAGTCTACCTCCATATGCAAACTTGGGAAATGAAGAGAAGAAGGTTTGTGTCATAGTAAGCAGCAGCAAGACAAGGGCAGCAATAAAGGATATGATCGCCCATGGATTTTTGAAGTAATCATGGACCAAGGATGCTCTCAATTTCGGCCAAGCACTTTCACAGTACTGATTGATTTCATTACAGACACCTGACAAATAAATCTAATAATAACGTAGTGTTAACTCTCTTCCCATGTTGTTGAAGAGGGCGGCCACACGTTCCTCATTGCCCAGATCAATGCTAATGATTCCTTTTTCAGAGAGAATTTCTACGTCCTTGCTTGTGTTGATGAGAAAATCCATGAACATGGTGTATGCTGAGATGTATTTCTTGCAGGGGCAATAACATCGCTCGTACGCAATGAGGTTAAGAAATGTTATGTTTGTCTTATCTCCAACCTCTTTATGGGGGATTTCAATCACTCCCTTCTGAAACTTTATGTCCAAGAAGTTGCTACTTGCTAACTTGATGCCTCTCTCTAAATGTAATTCCTCCCTCTTCAAGTTTGGATGCACAAAGGATCATTACTGAGAAACGTTCCTCTGAACACTTTTCGTCGGCGAAGAGAACAAGATTAGTGTGAATTAAATGAAGTAGATGCTGGATTTGGATATTGGAATCCATGATTCTTGATTTGTTGGCTGGGTCCAACTCATATCCATCTAAGAAATAAATAGCCCTATCTAAAAGTGGAGGAGATGGACAGGAAACATCTATGAGATCAAATAGAGATCGGAGGATGAAAAAAGGAATCTAGTTTTCAAGCATTACCAGGTCAGCCTGTACTGCTGTCTGCACCCATTCCATTTGAAAGATAGGGTCATCATTGTAGTCTTTGTGCCAGTGCTTGCGGAAGATCTCAATAATGAAGCAACCATCCAGCACCATCATTTCCACGAATATATTGCTGCGAAGCGTGATCTCCTCTGAGTAGCATTTCCGAGCTCATTCTTCCAACTCTTTAACAGCAACCAAATATCGTTCCAAACTGTCACTTCCATTACGAGAAAGAATTCTAATTAGATATCTCCATTTGTGTTCCTCCATGGCTTGTAGTTGACCTCTTCTTTTCTCGTAGTGAAACGGGACTATTGAGACAATTTGAGGAACATAGGAATTCTCATTGTATGTACAACGAAGGCTGTGTGGAACTCGGTGGATGGAGCATGAAATGCTAGTTGCTGATGCTATTATTAGCCTATTATTAACATGAACCTAAGATCGAGAAAATCATGATTATCACATGTAGGATTTAATTAAAGATTACCTCCAGACATCCTGATGTTGAGATCCGCCCAAGAAAACTTTAGGGAATAACTTCAGTTTCTCTCTCCTTGCCTATAAGCCTTAATGTGGTGAATTTTGTGAATGAGTCTTTGTGATGGAGGAAAGACTCTTTTTTATAGGTGGAGAGAGGACCAAATATATTCCAATTAAGATTCCATTAGTTTTAATCTCAATAGTCCATCCAGGTAGAGTTTGTTATGGAATATATCTCTTTAGGAAACCTTATATGAGTTAAAGATAGAATGTATCCTATGAAAAACGGGATTCCTATAATGACCACAATTTATGGAAAGGTAAGGACTTGTGGTCTAAGTAAAAGACCTAAAAGTAATTTCCTTACAGTCTCCCACTTGGTCAATAGGAAGATGCATTAATATTTTCATTTTAGGAATCATAAGGCGCGCATTATATGCTAAACACTTCTTAGTCGGTTATCATAAGTGTCTTGGCTAATTCGGTTGTGAATAAGAGTCATGGCATGCACACATTATTTTGCAACATGCTTACTTCCATGTACTACGTCATTTACAACTTGCATAACTAGACCATAATAAGAGATTGACGTAATGGTCTCATAATGTCTTTGGTTAAAGACTGTTTCTGTTTATTAAACTACACCATTTCAGGACATACCTAACGGTTTTAAAACCGTTACTAAAAAATTTGTAACGGTTTTTTCTGGGTCACAGTTGTGGGCGTTTCTAATCTGTTATAAACGTTCCTAAAGGTTATAAACTGTTACAAACATATTAATTGTAACGCTTTATTTTCGTTACCGAAATTAGTTCCTAACGGTTTAATGCTCATTTGTGTTAATAATTTTAAATAAAAAAGTAACAGTTTCACAAGTTTTGTAACGATAATTTACACTTAAATATTTGTAACGGTTTTGTAAACTTTGTAACGGTTTTCGTGCCAAATTTGTGTTACTGATTCATAACATTCCTAACGGCTGTGAAATCTTTTGTAACATTTTTTAAGTGTTGCTATTCGCACAAATTAGTAACGGTTTATAACCGTTACAAAACTGTTTCATATGTTAAAAAAAATTATCCAAAAACCACCCCTGAATACCGAACCTGCTGCATATATAAAAATGCCCTTTTACACGGTTCAAACATTAACAAGAAATCTCACACTTACATCCAATCAAATAATTTAAAAGCCTATAATTTAAAAAAAATGATGATACAAACTAAGCTGTACACCAGTTGATATTACATAGACAAAAATTTTTAAAATAAATACTCAATTGACATTGTTCCATCATTTCAACCTTTGGATAAATATAAAAAAACACAGTACATAAAATCAATAAACTGAGACCCCTAGAATCGTTTTGGCCAACAAATTTCACCAGGCAGATGGGAATTTAAGTTTATTATCATTCAGATTAAGGAGCAGCTCTCAACTATATTATCATTCAATAATAATTTAGATCCTTATTGCAGTGCAAGGGCAGACAAACATGCTTTCCTACCACATTGCATTTTTATTATTGAACAGTATGCAAGAGATATTTCTTTCCATTACTTTACCATTGTAACTGTGTAGAAAGAACATGGAAGTCATACCAACAGCCTGGAGAAAGGTTTGGCATTAAGTAGCATACTTTTGAACATGATGCATTTGAGAATAGTGCTCATTTGAAATGGTTCCAGTAGTTTCAAGGAGGATTCAATTAATCCTTGCATTAGTGAAATCCCAATTGAAAATGAACATAAAAATGAAATAAATGAAAATGAAAATAAATATAAAAACATGTAGAAGAAAACAGTGTACCTGGTACAAGACCACCACCAAGCACCTTGGCAACCTCTATACCAAAGAGTCCAAACCTAAGTACCAAATACAACAATTATCAGCATTATATACTAGTGGGTTTCTCATGTCTTAATTAGTGGTCTGGAATCTTCATTTAAGCTAAAGTCATTACTCATGTTGTCTTTCTCCTTGTTTGTATCCACAGGTTTTAGAGAATGTAACGTTTATGGCCGAAATGGTATTGTTTTCTTCACCAAAGTTATTATAAATTTACAGTAGAATCCTTTTTGAGTTTTTTTCCCAGTTTCATTGAACTCGATGTTTTATTGGATGAGAATGACATGAGCTTTAAATTAGGAATTTGACTAAATGGCCTTGGTGGAATCTTGCATCACGTGTTTAGTCCAAAAGGATGTCTAGGCAATAATGAGGATTTGATGAGTTGTCCATAGAGAATTATTTGTATTGAGAATTTTCTTTCTTCATAAAGGTCACGGGCTGAGAATGTGACTTATCATTGAGATCATCTTTTACATGCTTAATAGACTATCACTAGTTATTTGGATGTATCTTGAAACATGCATGCCAACATGCCATCAGAGCACATATATGCCAACACATCAAACATGTTAGGCATTTCAGGTCTGTTTGGATGTATCTTGAACTAACAAAAACAAAGAAAAATGGAATGATTGCAAATGGGCTGATAAGAGTATACACAGAATAGTATACACATCAACATGGTAGGGGGATGATTTAAAAGCATAGAAAGGTCGAATGGTGTATGACTGATGACGTAGTGGTGATGACTTTGTAGTGTGTTGGGGCATTGGGTTGTTTATATGAAGTGTTTTTTTGTCATGTACAGGTACTTAGCAGGTTGTAAAAAAAATTTTAATGTCACACGTACGGGGGAGACTATGCCGAAATTTCGAGAAATCTTTTACATTAGAAATTTTTACACTGTTGGTATATTAAGAATATAGAGACTCCTGGAATGGAGATTGAGACTCCATTTGATTTGTCCCATGGTGTCATTATATTGATTTTGTTAGGTAATCTGCCTGCAAATGTCTTAACAATTTGAGAGGCTTTTTGTACGAAAGGCTTTGAGTAGTTCTTTTGGATTCATTACTCTGTGTGTGTGTGTGTGTGTGTGTGTGTGTGAATATTTTTGGACAATGAGTGTTCTGTCTTCCATTCTTTCCGGAAAGTCTTGTACCTCCTCTACAGGAATGACATCTTCCTGATCATGTTGGTAGTATTCACTAGTAGCACCTGTCCCACTAGTGTCTCCTGCTCCATCTCCCCCATCTCCTCCACCATGGCTACTCGAAGAGACGGTGGTACTCGTCCTCTCAGAAGATGACACAACATGAGCAGGAATAGCAGGTTTCTTTCCCTCTAGATTGTGGGTGCGGGTGTGCACTTGTGCCTTCTCCTCCAAGTGGGGCACCCCCTGCCTCATCCATTTCTTCTCATCAAGCAAATCTCTAACCTCCTCCTGAAAGCCCGGATCTGAATCTAGCAATGGATCATCTATCTCGGCTATCCATGGGAGCAAGGGATCGTCCTCTCTGAATATGTGATCCAAACTAATAGGACAATAGTTCGGACTATCCCTTGCCTTCCTTTCACAGGTCATCTCTAGGTTCGGGTTGGTTTGACCTGACCCGTTTGCAAGAAGCCCAGACCTACACAATAGCAGAAAGTGACGTCACTTTGACTGGCGTCAGCAAAGTCGAATGGTCAACGTGGATTTGACCCTGATAGAGAGTGAAAAATTGTTTTCACAATATATATCTTGACTATCCAAAGTCTAATATGAGATCTATTTGAGCCCACGAACTCATTGCGAGCAAATCTACGCCACCCAGCAAATTTCAATCGGCTTTCAGCCTCACCCACCCCACCCAGCTCTTATAAAAGCCCACATTTATGCTTTCTTAATTTCTTTACCACTTTCTTTCTTCTGTCGTTTTTTTCTCTACTTTCTCATCATTTTTGTTGCAACTATTACTGACTCAATTGGCCCCTCTGTCGATAGGAGATACGGTTTTGACATTGGAAACCTATCAAATACCCAAAGCTTCATTATATGGGTGGCTTTATGTCTTTTTTTTTTTGTATTTTTTCTACATTTTACTTAGTCTATTGTTAACAGCTTTTGCAGTCAACTAATCCGTGCTCATCCACAACCTTCCGGAGAACAATTCTCATGAGGTGAAGTTGAAATGTCATAATACTCATCTCTGCTATATGAGTAAAAGCTTACGGATGGCCCTCATCGATCCCTGGAGGTGAAGTTATTAAGCGTTTTTGCTTGTTAACAAAAGAATAAAAGCTTCATGAAGCAAAGTACTGTAATCCTTATCCATTATAAATAATAGAGAATGGTTGTGTTTACATTAAACATCTGCGTATGAAGAAGGTACATTGAATTCCTAAACCAACACCCATGGTGTGGTGATAGACTCATGAATAGTGTTCATGATATGATGTTAGCCTCTAAAGAACGTTCATGAGATTTATAATTTCCTTTAGTCATGAGGGAAGGTTTAAGGGTCCCAAGCTAAGGTCTTACAAAAGCCTTTCCATATCCTACTACCTTCTTGGTTTAGTGTTTGTCTCACAATCATCCTAAGGGATTGATTCTGGAAGGTCTTAATTATTCACTACGTCAAAAACGCTAAAAAAACCACAACCTATGGCCGTGGTCTTTCCCTTTTAGCCACAGATATGACCGTGACAATTGCCGTGGCGAAGAATGGTGTAGTATTTCAAAAGCCACAGCTCGACCTGTGGAAAATTTTATAATTACCACACATCCATTACATGTGGATAACAATAAAATAAAACCACACATAAAACCATGGTTGTTTTAATTTTTTTTTTTTTAAAAAAAAAACCACAACTCGAACCTTTGACAAATTTAAAAATGACCACAGCCATTACATGTGGATAACAATAAAATAAACCACAACAGAAACTGTGGTTGTTCTGACTTTTTTAAAAAAAAAAACACTGCCAATGGCCTAGGTTTTTTTATTTTATTTAAAAAAGATATTTTAAAAATAAAAAAAATAAAGAATGCACCTGTTTTATACCATAAATATAAACTAAATCAATCTTCCATAACAATAAATTAAATGGTTCTTCCAAAAAATCCAACCCAAACTGGTATATAATAATAACACATCCAACATTATTTCAAACAACCATACAATAATCAATCATTTATCAACTAAAACATTAACATAATTAACAATGTAACCATCCATCACTAAATTTAGTGTCTCAAAATATTAAAATGAAAATGTGAAATGGAGATGATCCTAAATTCAGGCCAATCTATGGCATCGCCTGGTGTGAGATCTTCCATCTTGCCTTGTCCGTTTATCAAGTTAACATTCCCATCATGATCTCATCTAAAATGATCCTTTTCCAACTTGATTCTTCAGCAGACTCATTTGAGTGTCTTCCATATGCGACACATGTATTTTTGTCAAATGCAATAATTTTAGCAAAGGTGAACTTGATTGATCAGTGGTTGCTTGGTCGGATTGTGGCTCCTGACGTGAGGAATCTTGCCTTACCTACATATATTATATATTAAGAAAAGTGAGTAATTCATGAATAGGATATTTAATTATGTTAGGGGATATATTATTAATGTAAAATAAATAAAATACTTGAGATGAACTCCCATGATTACTCGAAAATTGAGTCTGTCCCCCACCACGAGATTACAAGAATTTGTTCCATTTCCCTCATATGCTCTTTCAGCTATTCCACCTCAGTATGAAGGGTGACATTCGACTTCTTATCCCGCTCTAATGATCTCTTATAAGGAGCTGAAAGCGAAATGCGTACTTAGAAATTCCTGAACCCATGCCCTTCACGTGTCCACGAGTATCACGACCACATACCCGTGCCACCGGGTCTTGGTCCAAATGTCCTTGTGCAAAGGAAGGGTTATTCTCATGTATTACGCGAACTCTTTCCTGTAAAATGAAAAAACATAATAAGGTTTTAAAATCTGAACAATAATAAGGTTTTAAACTATGAACAAGTCTGCTTTGTAAGAAAATGGTGCATGAACAAAAAACAAATGAAGATGGTGCATGAACAAGTCTGAAACTGAGTTTTAAAACCATGGCACCATTTTAGTTGGGATTGACATTATTTGGTTAAAGGTGGTCAATGCCTTTACCCATGTGGGATTATCGCTACAATTTTCTCCGAAAGAAAGATGAGGAAGATATAACTTTAGCAAAATAGAAGTCATAACTTTAGAAAAATTTCGACAGAGTCTCCCCTGTATTTCGGGCCCCATAAAATATCTTGGGTGCACAAATGTATTAACTGTTAATAAAACATTTCATATATATAACTCCAATGCCCCTCAAAACTCCAATATCAACAATCCATATCACCACATCACATAGTACTTAAAACACTTCATATATATAACTCCAATGCCCCTCAAAACTCCAATATCAACAATCCATATCATCACATCACATAGTACTTACATAATGAATTTAAGAATGAGAATTCTTATATATCTTAAAAACAAATCAAATTGGTGACTTGTAAATGTGATAATCCCCTAACTAAACTTAGTGCCAATGCAGTAAATTGGAATTAGGTTTTTCTTACCGTTTTCTTCGCAGGAAGCAAAACCATCCTTCTTTGTATGAGTTTCAAGCCAGACATCCGTACGCGTGATATCCTTGTCAGGATTTTTTCGCCGCTGAAAAAATGTTAGAAGCAAACATCCCGATTACATAAAAATTAGATAAATATTAAAAAATAGGGAAATTCATAAATTGTGATTACCAGTTCATCAGCAACCCTCGCTTGCCCTTTCTTACCGGAGGTGTGTGGGCACCTCATAGCTTGCCTAGCGGCCTTCCCCAGCTTACTCTTTTCTTGTGCCGCATATGTCGAGCACATGTCGATAAAACTCTCCCAATCCTCCTTCTTAACAAATTTAGGTACATTCTTTTTTCTATCCGCGTCTGTGTGATATTTAGAATATATGTAACGCTTCAGTTTTGACTTCCGATTCATGATGGACCGCGCTCCTGTGCCTGGTCCTACCGAGGTCGGCGGACGTGGGAGTCCGTTGGGTCCGACCCTTTCGTAACTGGGGGGCAAGGGCATGCATCAACATTTCTTTTGTGTGGGTGTGCCAGATTTTCTATTTTTACTTGGAATTGCAAGTGCTGATCCGGAGATCAACCTTCGTAAGTAAAAAGAAATCAACTTCTTTCAAGTTTTCCATTGCACATATATTTAAGAAAAGAGACATTTTCTTGGTTTGCCGTGAAAGGCGATTTTTTTGGCATTTATAGACGATTTTGGCGTTTATAGCCGATTTACAATCCTTATCAATAATGAAAGACAAGAGTTGTGATTTTGTCCTTTTAAAAAAATACAAACTACAATGAAAAGCAAGAAAAGGAGGATCTAACTTCTCAGGAGATTGTGGGGGACCCGTTCAGATTGACGGTCGCAAGCCATATGTGGACTTCTCCATCATCCATGCGATGAGAACAAAGGATGCTATTGATTCGCTTGGCTTGTCTATAACCTCAGGTTTTTAGAGGACAAAGACCAAGAGGAGGTCCTATGTCCAATAAAAAGCTAAGTAGACGGGCTGAAAGCCATGTCTAAGCCATTTGGAGCCAGAAGGAGAAGGCAAGGACCTTGGGGGGGGGGGGGGGTACCCCCCAAGGGACTTTTGTCACCTTGTAGCGGTGGTCGGTGTAGAACTTCCGCAGAGGTTTCTCTCTTTCCTTCTCTGAACTTCTGTGCTTTTTTTTTATGATCTGGGATCTGTCACGTTTTTTCCGATCTTTCTGTGTTTTTTTCCGATCTCTGTGATTTTTCCGATCTGGATTTCTTTGGAATGCTCTCCTATTTATAGGCTTTTAGGTAGCCATTTAGGAGGGTTTATGAGCCTTAATTGTCATAAAGCTACATAAAGGGAGGAGTTATAAGATTGAATTCTTTATTTTGTAACTCATTTTCTTGGCTTCTAATTGGCCGGAGGAGATTGAGGGCATTTAATCGCCTTTAATCGCCATGATGGGAGGAGTTTCATGGGTTAAATGCCATGAATCTCTTGACTTATAACTCCCGGATGCTTGCTTCTGATTGGGCCGTCCAAAGAAATGGATTAATGACTGTAATACAGCTAGTCATTAATCGCATTAAGTGGTCGCCGAGCAATTGAAGAGTCGCGGGCCGTGCCGCGTCTTTTGGGATTCTTCTGACGATGATCATCGATGGATCTTCATGTAGATCGACATCGGATGACCATGTAACTTCAGGTGTTGGTTGCCAACAGCGGGTCGGTGCCATCTGTCTTGTCGATTTTTCGATCGGTCGGGTAGAAAGCACACTTTTTTTGGTTGACCAGTTGGCGATCAATGTAGATTTCGATACTCTTGATGATTAACCCATGTTTTTGACGGATGTCAGAGGATTTGGTGTCTCAAAAGTATGAATTTTGGAAAATACCAGGGGCCGGACGCTTCGAACCGCGAAAAAAATGGGAAAAAACAGGGTTTCCGGGGCCCACCAGGCGATCCCGGGCCCCAGGGTCGCCGGCGACCCTGACCCAGGGTCGCAGGGGCTGGCGACCCTGGGGGGGGGGGGGGGTTTTCCCCTTTTATCCCGTTTTGTGTCAGTTTTTGCTGTTTTCGATTCTTTTTTCTTTTGTATTTTTCCTTCACATTTTTGATCATTTATTGGTCTGATTTCCCTGTAGAAAACCTGATGAGAATCCTTGCATTTTATTTTGCAAAGTTTCCAATTTTCTGAGAAAGCCGAAGACTTTGTTGTGCAGAGCTGCCGATTTTCGTCAGAAGCTGAAACTGGGTCAAACGATGTCGGAATGACCTGAAATTTGGGGTGAAGCCTGCTGAGCAATAAATAGGACTAACCATAGGCTTTTGTTTGAGTTTTGAAGCCGTTTGGGGTCCTATCACCAGTAGACTTGCTTTGTCGCGATGAAGATGTCGCGGATTGATGTGCGGTCAACCGATGTCCGATTGACTTGTAATTTGACAGGGAACCTATTGGAGTCATTTTAAGATGATCCATAGGCTTTGACTTGGAAACCATGGTCCCGGGGAGCTTCGCCGCCGAGAGGCCTGATTTGGATTCCGAGCGTCAAAGTATGGTCAAATGTTGTCGAAATGACCTGAAATTTGACGTGTAGCCCTTTATAAGCATTTTGAAGCCGTCTGTGTGCTTTATCTGATGAGTGATGGCCTCGGTGGTTCTCGCCACCGAGAGGCTTGATTTAGCTGTTCGAGGGTTGATGTAGGTTCAAACGTTGTCGGTTTGACTCGGAACTTGACGTGGAGCCTTTTGGATGTATTTTGAGACCATCCATCGGCTCTGATCGAAGATTTAGTGTCTCCGATGCTTTCGCCGCCGAGAGCTACTTTTCAGCTGCCGGAGAAGGGAAGTTAGGCCAAATGATTTTGAAATGGCCTGAAACTTCTTGTGTACTCCTCTTTTGGCTATCTTGAAGGATGTTGCAGTTTTTATTTGATTCTGACAAGATTTGATTTTTTGGAAGTAGCATTGCCTATTTACGGCAGGTTGCGACTTCATGTAGCTCTTTGGATCTTGAAGATGCAAAGTGACATTTTTTGTGTCAACAATTCATCCAACACTCATTTGCCTTCATAAATACCCACTCTTTATTATCGATTAGGATTTCATATTTACTCTGCAAAGTAGATTATTTAGCGAGATAAATCAACCAAAAAACATAAATAATATATGAAAATTGCTTGAACCAAATGCACAATTACTCACAGTTACTGTGTCCCACACTTTCTCCTTCATTACATCGGGCACGTTTAACCATTTATCGAATAAGGGCGGTATATTACTCTTCATAGACCGCCCTATCATGTGGACAAAACTATCATTTTTTTAGTATTTTATTTTATTTATTTAACCGACGAAACAAAACGTTGGTAACAGATATTTTATTTTTTTATTTTACTGACGAAAAAATGTCAGTAAAAGATTTTTTATTTTTATTTTAGTTATTTACCGATGAAAAAAACGTCGGTAAAACTTTTTTTCAATTTTTATTTATTTATTTTTCCTTTTTTACTAATGAATCAGATTCTCAACTTGTTATGATACCTCCTCAAATAATTGATACATCCTCCATGGGATGACATATTATCAAAGGATGGAAACAATCAATCAATCTAATAGGATCTTTGGGCTATGATACCAACTAACATAAATTAGTAAAAATCAGACACATCGAACAAAACGAAACAATAAATCTCAGTTGAATCTACGTCCAAGAATCAATTATATGCCCCCTGTAAATGTCATAAATTCAAGCTATAGAATCTCAAGTTCCTATATTCCAACATTCCAATATCATGATAAATTTCAACAAACACCAAAAACTAAGAAATTTCAACAAATTTAGAATAATCACAAACAACAAATTGTAGAAAAATGAAAAAACAAACATAAGAAAATATTAAAGTAAATCAAAACCATATCATGAAAAAAAATAATAATAAAATTGCACGAGCTTACCTTTGATTACTGTGGTTCTCTAGTATAGTTTCCTGAATCTCAGAAGAAAATTCAGGAAATCGGAGAAGAAAAAAGAACCCTTATTAGAGAGTAGTACAATATATGCGCCTTGCCGACATTGGACAAGGAGGAGGAGGAAAATAAGAAAGAAGAGAGAAGCTTTTTCCCTCATTCAATCGGGTTTGGAATCCCGAGCAAACAAGAGAAAGCAAAGCATTGGAGGGAGATTTTTGTCATTGCAGATTGATGGACGCTTTGGGGTCGGTTGCAGACTTGTGGGGGTATAGGACTTCTTTTCGGTTTATTTGTGTATAAATATATATATACATGTATATTGGACATTTATATGAGACGGTATCATTATTGACTGTAATATTTGTTTAATAGATGAATGATTTAACGAAAAATGGAGCATTTTTTATGTTGAATATAGGTATATGAACATGTTTATTTTTGATACAGGTGTATATACAGGTTTAAAAGAAATAATAATGAAAAATAAATATAATATAAAGGGATTTGATCCAGTGAGAATTGATCTCACGGAGTCACCGTGAGAACTTTTTTGTAGGGCCCACTGGGGGTCTCATTTTGGGATGGGACTGGTGGGGATTGAAATATCTATATGGGACCACCATGAATATCAAGTTTGTCCCCAATCCTATGCTCCTAACCCCATCATCCATGACCGACAAGCCCAGTTCATTCATATGGATATATAGTCGATCCAACGGTCCAATTCATTCACATTGGTGCCAAACCTTGGAGCGTGTTACTATCAAGTGGGTTCCTGTCTATTGCAATGTTTGGATTGGGTGATAGGTAGGCCCCACCCATAGTTCTCACGGTTTAACCGTGAGAACAGTTCTTACATGATCATTTCCCTAATATAAAAAAGAAGACATTTGCCGACAAAGATTTTCGTCGGGAAAATAAAAAAGAAAAAATAAAATGATTTTGCCGACGAAACTTTTCGTCGGCAAAATTAAAAAAGAAAAAAAAATATTTTACAGACGAAAGAGAAGCGTCTGCAAAATTAAAAAGAAAGATTAAAAAAATAAAATGATTTTGCCGACGAAAAAAAACATCGACAAAATTAAAAAGAGAAAAATAAAAAAAAGTAAAATTATTTTACCGACGAAAGAGAAGCGTCGGCAAAATTAAGAAAGAAAGATTAAAAAAAAATGATTTGCCGACGAAAAAAAATGTCTGCAAAATTAGAAAAGAAAAATAAAAAAATAAATGATTTTGCCGACGAAAGAAAAACATCGGCAAAAGTTAAATAATCGTGGGGTAAAATATATTTTTTGCCGATGGAAATTAATTTCGTCATGAAAATGTTTTGTCGACCATCTTTTGCCGACGTCTCGCTGACGAAAAAAATTTCGTCGATAAAACTTTTACCGACAAAAATGTGACTTTTGGCGACGAAAAATTTTGTCACCGAAATTTCAGGTTCTTATAGTGAATGCATGTAAGAAAGTAACTAGGTGCATCATATATGTTTATATAATCATGATGTAAACTGCTAGAAACTTGATGAGGATTGATTATATTAATAAAAAAATATATGTTGATAGATTACAAAGAACATGCTTACACAAATTACGCCCAAGTATTCATGCTTGAGAGTGGTCACGGTCTTGATCTTGAATCTTCCCTTTAGAGTAGATCGGTCTTTTTTTTTTTGTTTAATATTGATGGTGGGTTGGATGGGTTCATGCAATGGATAGGTTGTGAAGGGAAGGATGGGGGCTTTTATAGGAGCTGGGTGGGTGAGGTTGAGAGCCGATTGAACACTCGCATCTTAACATAGTCTCATGGGGATTAATGAGATCGACCTGAAACATAATGGTACGGAAATGGTTTCCATTATAAGTTTCATATAAGTACAAACTAGTCATTGGACCTGAAATGCATTCCACGATAATGACACCTGAAACGATAATAAGTAACCCAATAACATCTAGCTAGTAAAGCAGTCGCATTGCTATATATATTAAGTAGTCTCCCTCTTCAAATGGTAAATGGTAGGTACATGAAATTTGTTATCATATAGATGACTATAATATTCTTAAAAGTTTGTTGTTATCTCTGATTTCTATGATGGTCACAATACTCCTAACTCTTAGTTCTTCCATAATTTCTTCTATGGATCGATCTTAAAAAAAATGGTTGTTAATATGCTGGTCATGGTTGAAATGTTTTCATAGGTTCAAAAGAATTAGCAGACAGTTGTAATCGGTGGCATTGCTGGTTTGCTATAATAATTTGCTAATTGGAAGGAGTACTCTTATTTTCATTTTCATAGTTGATTGGTTTCATCTAGCTCTAATACAATTTGCATCAGAAAACAATTAAATAGTTGCAAAATGCCGGATCTTCATCCATTATTGGGAGAAGTCTTGTCCTGATTGCAGAAGGAAGAAGGAGTTAACTCTTAAGATACCAAAAAAAAAGAAAAAAAGCGTTTCACCTAACCCTATATCATTTTTCATTTTAACTTTTGATCGATTAATTTTCTTGTTGTATGTACTTTGCATTGGAATATGCGAATAGTATTCACGATCAATGTTTTTAGAAGTTAAAGCCCTTGGTCTATGAATGTTACTGTAACATGATCGATCATTGATAACATTAAAGTTTCGGCATTTTCCTTCAAACAAGATTTACAAGGTTGTTTCATTAGTAATTCGAATGCAAGAAACATGTATCTCACCTACCTCTGTATCAATTAAAAACTTACTTTAATAATTAGAGTTGTGCCAATCTCATTTGATCAATTTGAATTCAAAATGTGGGTTCAGAGATTTTTGTGGCGCGATCATTCTGTGAATGTCTACATTGGCAAACTCAATTTTAAGAAGCATTTTTCTAAAATTAGCTCAAATTGAAGAAATAAATTAGGTCCCAGATCCTAAAAGAATATAAGATTCTAGGTGGGATTACCCCAGTTAAGAAAGAAAATGATGGTGAAAAAAGTTGGTGATTGCTAGGATGAAGGTAAAGATAGTCTCATGGAATGAGACTGAAATGGATTCCACTATATAAGCACCCCAACTAGGGATGTAAATGGGTACCCGATTCTCCTAGTATCCGGAGGTTCCGACCCATTAAAAACAGGGTTTGGGTTCTTATTTAGGCCCCAATAAGTAAATGGTTCCGGTTCCACCTTGGTTCGGACCTGTAGACCCAAGATCTGATATATTACCTCAATTTTAGAAAATCTCTTATAAAAATGATATGTTTTATAATATCATTCTCTACCTAAACCCAGACCTAGATCCAGACCCGTCTATATATGGTTTTGGTTCCGGTTCTGGAGCCAAGAAACCGGTTTCGAAACGGTTTTGGATCCGGAGCCGGTTCCACCTTCTCTTTAACGGTTCCAGTTCCGGGACCACCATGGACCCGGACCGGAACTGACTCATTTACAACCCTATCCCCAACCAACCCAAAGCTTGAATACAATCAAAAGAGTTCCCAACCAACCCAAATGTAGGGCCCCATGCAGATTATGCACTTAAATGCACTTCAGAACTTGTTGCATGGGAATGCTACCATTAATATTTGTACTTCAATTATAATAAAATCGACTTGTCCATACGAAATGCTTCTTCAGATCCATACCATGTGGGCCATGCTTATGCACAGTCACAGGACCTGTGGCTTGCCCTTTCAGAGACCCGCTAAGTGAGAGTATGTACCTTCAATAATGCAATTCTTGGGGCTTGATATTGTATTTATGGTGCAATCCTAAAATTCGACTTTGGATTAAGAGGATTTTGTTCTGAGTCCAGGTCAGGTTAGGTCCAGGTTCAGGTTGCTTTGACAAGACCCGTTTGCAAGAAGCCCAGGCCCACACAGTAGTACGTAGAAAGTGACATTGGCAAAGTTACGTCATTAGATTGAGGTCAGCAAAGTCGTACCGTCAAATTTGACCATGGTTAAAGAGCATAAGCTTATTTCGCAAATTATATGTTGACCATTCAAAGGTCGATCTGAGATCCGTTTGAGTCTATAGACTCGTTTCGACTAAATCTACATAGTCGTAGAAAGAGATTGACAATTCAACGGTCAAGAGTAAAGTTTTTACCGGCTGCTTGTAGTGCAAGAAACTATTTCTTTGATATTAATGCCATCCGAAGTCGAATTTCAAATTCGTCTTTTATTGTGTGCACCGCTCAAGGCACACTAGAAAAACATTGAGAAGCAAGTCAAGTCAGCAGACCTTTTCCTGGACTGCAACATTTGAATTACTCATTGCTTGTTGACTGCAAATCGAAATTTGTTACATTAATATATATATACTGGTCAAAGCCTGGGAAATGATTTGTGTCATGAAATATTTACTAAGATGTTCAGATGTTATGACACCTTTGACTCAAGCCAGTCGCAAGGAAAATGCGGTTGTTTTTCAGCCATCTAAGGTAGATTGAGCGTGCGGTGTTTTATTTCTGCTATTTTGTTCATCTGCATCAATCAGAAATGATAGTGGACAGTGGACCACCACAGCACAGCACAATGGTGTAGCCGAAAGAATGAACCGTACTAATCTTGAAAAGATGAGATGCATGATTAGAGTGACACAGCTACCCAAGCCATTTTGGGGTGAAGCTATTCTGACTGCCGTTTACCTGATTAACAGGTCTCCCTCAGTTCCTTTGGATTTTGATCTTCCGGAGAGAGTATGGACAGGTAAAAATGTTTCTTATTCTCATTTGAAGGTATTTGGGTGCAAGGCTTTTGCACATGTACCAAAGGAGCAGCGTTCAAAGCTGGATGATAAGGCAGTGTGTTGCATTTTTCTTGGCTATGGTGGAGCCGAGTTTGGCTACAGGTTATGGAACCCAGAGAAAAGAAAAATTATCAGAAGTAGGGATGTGGTGTTTCATGAAGATCAGTTCTTTGGAGATATTGAAAAGACTGAAAAGTCTAAAGAAGTTGTTGATGGAGTGGTTGATCTCACACCGACTCCTTCTCCAGTGCAGACTACAGGTGGAGAAGGTGGACAACACGATTTAGATCGTGATGAGGCGCAGGGGTTGCCAGATGAACAGGGTGTTGAGCAGGGGGAGCAGTCTCCTCAGTCAGAAACCACGGAACCTCCTAGGAGGTCTACTCGAGAGCGTCAACCATCAACAAGATATCCTGCATCAGACTATATTTTGCTTACTGATGAGGGGGAGCCAGAGAGCTACCCAGAAGCAAAAACTCATGAAGATAAAGATGAGTGGATGAAGGCTATGCAGGATGAAATGAGTTCTTTGAAAAAGAACAATACTTATGAGCTGGTGGAACTCCCAAAAGGCAAGAAGGTTCTGAAGAACAAATGGGTGTTCAAGGTGAAGAGAGATGACAGTGGAAAACTGATAAAGCACAAAGCACGACTAGTGGTTAAAGGCTTTGCGCAGACGAAGGGTCTTGACTTCGATGAAATCTTATCTCCAGTTGTGAAGATGACTTCTATCAGAGTTATCTTGGGTCTAGTTGCCAGCATGGACCTTGAACTTGAACAGATGGATGTGAAGACTGCTTTTCTTCACGGTGATCTGAAAGAAGAGATCTACATGACTCAGCGGGAGGGGTTTGAGGTAGAAGGATTATATGAGGCCTTTTGTGTAGAACCCAAGAACAAATCCATGAGGGCTTAGGCCCAAAATGGACAATATCATATCAATGTGGAGTTTGTGGTGGTCCACTGTCCTAACAGATAGCACACTATTGAACCTAGTCTTGCATAACCTGCTAAAAGTAATTGTTATTATTATTTTGCTCGATAGGTGAGTGGTACACAACCCGTGAGAGAACGTACCTGCATGGGGATTGATCCTGGACAGCTGTGTGAGATGAGACACCCTTGCCACTGGTGTGTCTCGTGTTTCTCAAAAGTAATTAATATTAAGAGCGAAACATGGGATTTTCCGACACTTAGGCTCGACAACGGCTCGCCGAGGATCCGGAGCGAGAAATGGCCGTGGGGAAAAATCGGAAACTGGCACGAGCACTTCGCTCGAGGGTAGAGTAACCTATAGGAACTGACGGTTCGCAAATATGACTCCCGGTCAGAGAACTATGAGCGAAACATGAGATTTTCCAAGACTTAGGCTCGAAAACGGCCCGCCGGGGGTCCGGAACGAGAAACGGCCGTGAAAAAAAATTGAAAACTGGCACGAGCACTTCACTTGAAGGTAGAGTAACCTATAGGAACTGATGCTTCGCAAAAAGGACTCTCGGTCAGAGAATTACGAGCGAAACATGAGATTTTCCAAGACTTAGGCTCGAAAACGGCCCGCCGGGGGTCCAGAACGGGAAACGGCCACGGGGAAAAATCGGAAAATGATACGAGCACTTCGTTCGATGGTAGAGTAACCTGTAGGAACTGACGGTTCGTAAATAGGACTCCCGATAAGTGAATTACGAGCGAAACATGAGATTTTTCAAGACTTAAGCTTGAAAACGGCCCGCTGGGGATCCGGCACGGGAAACGGCCACGGGGAAAAATCAGAAAATGGCACGAGCACTTCGTTCGAGGGTAGAGTAACCTGTAGGAACTGACTGTTCGCAAATAGGACTCCCGGTCAGAGAATTACGAGCGAAACATGAGATTTTCCAACACTTATGCTCGAAAACAGCCCGCCGAGGGTCCAAAACGGGAAACGGTCCAAGGAAGAATAGGAAACCATCACGAGCACTTCGTTCGAGGGTAGATTAACCTGTAGGAACCGACGGTTCGCAAATAGGGTTCCCGGTTAGAGAATTATGAGCGAAATATGGGATTTTCCAAGACTTAGGCTCGAAAACGGACCGCCGGGGGTCCGAAACGGGAAACGGCCGTGGGAAAAAAAATGGCACGAGCACTTCGCTTGAGGGTAGAGTAACCTGTAGGACCTGACGGTTTGTAAATAGGACTCCCGGTCAGAGAACTACGGGCGAGACATGAGATTTTCCACGACTTAGGCTTGAAAACGGCCCGCCGGGGGTCTGAAATGGAAAACGGCCTGGGAAAAAATTGGAAACCGGCACGAGTACTTCGCTCGAGGGTAGAGTAACCTGTTGGAACTGACGGTTCGCAAATAGGACCCCTGGTCAGAGAATCACGAGCGAAACATGAGATTTTCCAACAGTTAGGCTCAAAAACGGCCCGCCGGGGATCCGGAGCGGGAAACGGTCCAAGGAAAAATAGGAAACCGGTACGAGCACTTCGCTCGAGGGTAAATTAATCTGGCGGAACTTACGGTTCGCAAATAGGACTCCCGGTTAGAAAATTACGAGCGAAACATGGGAATTTCCGACACTTAGGCTCAACAACGGCCCGCTAGAGGGTTCGAAAAGGGAAACGGCCGCAGGAAATATCAGAAACTGGCACGAGCACTTCGCTCGGGAGTAGAGTAACTTCTAGGAAGTGACGGTTCGCAAATATGACTCGCGGTTAGAGAATTACGAGCGAAAAATGGGATTTGCCAACACTTATACTCGAAAACGGCTCGCCGGGGGTCCGGAACGGGAAACTGCCACGGGAAAAATTGAAAACCAGCATGAGCACTTCGCTCAAGGGTAGAGTAACCTGTAGGAACTTACGGTTTGCAAATAGGACTCTTGGTTAGAGAATTACAACAAAAACATGGGATTTTCCAAGACTTAGGCTCGAAAACGAGCGGCCCGTAGGGGGTCCGAAACGGGAAACGACCAATGGGAAAAATCGAAAATCGGCACTAGCGCTTCGCTCGAGGGTAGAGTAACATGTAGGAACTAACGGTTCGCAAACAAGACTCCCGGTCAGAGAATTACGAGCGAAACATGAGATTTTTCAACACCTAGGCTCGAAAACGGCCCGCCGGGGGCTTGGAACTGGAAACGGTCCAAGGAAAAATAGGAAACCGACACGAGCACTTCGCTCATGGGTAGATTAACCTGTAGGAACTGACGGTTCGCAAATAGGACTCCCGGTTAGAGAATTACGAGTGAAACATGGAATTTTGCAACACTTAGACTCGAAAACGGCCCGCCGGGGGTCTGGAAAGGGAAACGGTCCAGGAAAAAATTGAAAACCGGCACGAACACTTCGCTTAAGTCTAGAGTAACTTGTTGGAACTAACGGTTCGCAGATAGGACTCCCGGTTAGAGAATTATGACCGAAATATAGGATTTTCTAACACCAATGCTCAAAAAGGGCCCGCCGGAGGCCCGGAACGGGAAACGGTCTTGGGAAAAATCTTAAAATGGCACGAGCACTTCGGTCGAGGGTAGATTAACCTGTAGGAACCATCAGTTCGTAAATAGGACTCCCGGTTAGAGAATTACGAGAGAAACATGGGATTTTCCAACACTTAGGCGGGCCGGTGCCCGAAACGGGAAACGGCCGCGGAAAAAATTGAAAACCGGCAGGAGCACTTCGCTCGAGGGTATATTAACTTGTAGGAACTTACGGTTCGCAATTACGACTCCCGGTCAGAGAATTACGAGAGAAATATGGGATTTTCCAACACTAAGGCTCGAAAACAGCCTGTCGGGGGTCCGGAACTGGAAACGTCAGCGAGAAAAATCAGAAACCGGCATGAGCACTTCACTCGGGGGTAAAGTAACTTGTAGGAACTGACGGTTCGTAAATATGACTCGCGGTTAGAGAATTACGAGCGAAAATGGGATTTTCCAAGACTTAGTCTCGAAAACGGCCCGCCGGGGGTCCGGAACGGGAAAAGGCCGTGGGGAAAAATTGAAAACCGGTACGAGCACTTCGCTAGAGGGTAGAGTAACCTGTAGGAACTGACGGTTCCCAAATAGGACTCCCAGTTAGAGAATTGGACATAAAAATATCTAATTTGTAACACTTAATCTCGAAAATAGGCCGTCGTAGGTCGAAAACGGGAAACGGCCATTGAACAGCCCAGAAATCAGCATGGATACCTTGTTCAATGCCAAAGTAACTTGCTGGAATTGGTGGTTATTGAATCGGACTTTTGGTTAACAAATTAGAAGCAAAAGCCGCCTTTTTGTCAACACTTAAGCTGGAAAAAAGTCACCCGGAAAACGTATAGGAAAAGTTTTATATATATATATATACATGTTTATGTTTCATTTATAATTTAATTCATTGAAAAGGTTTAATGTTGTTTTTGTCATTGCAGATTGATGAACGCTTTGGGGTCGGTTGTAGACATGTGGGGGTATTGGACTTCTTTTTGGTTTATTTGTATATATATATATCTATATTGGACATTTATACGAGACTGTATCATTATTGATTGTAATATTTGTTTAATGAGATGAATGATTTAATGAAAAATGGAGATGGTTGTCTGTTTATTTAGTAACATTTGTTTAATTGCGTTTTTTATGTTGAATAAAGGTATATGAACATGTTTATTTTTGATACAGGTGTATAAACAGGTTTTCAGGAAAATAATAATGAAAAAATCAATATAATATTTAAAAAAAGGCCTTTGCCGACGAAAATTTTCGTCGGAAAAATTAAAAATTAAAAAAATAAAATAAAATGATTTTGCCGACGAAAAGTTTCGTCGGCAAAATTAAAAAAAAATAAAACGATTTTTCGAACGAAACTTTCGTCGGCAAAATTAAAAATAAAAATTCAAAAATAAAATAAAATGATTTTGCCGAAGAAACTTTTCACCGGAAAAATTAAAAGTAAAAAAAATAAAATGATTTAGCCGGCAAAACTTGTCGTCGCTAAAATTAAAAATAATAATTCAAAAAACAATAAAATGATTTTACCGACGAAATCTTTCCTCGGCAAAATTAAAAATAAAATTCAAAAATAAAATAAAATAAAATTATTTTACTGACGAAAATTTGCGTCGGCAAAATTAAAAAAAAATAAAATAAAATAAAATGATTTTGCCGACAAAAAAAACGTCGGCAAAATGGAAAAAATAAAACATAAAAAAATTAGAATGATTTTGCCGACGAAACAAACGTCGGTAAACTTAAGAAAATCGTCGGTAAAAATTATATTTTTGCCGACGCAAATTCGTTTCGTCGGGAAAAGTCTTTGCTGACCATTTTTTGCCGACGTCTGCTTGACGAAAAAATTTTCGTCAGTAAACACTTTTACCGACGAAAATGGGACTTTTGGCGACGAAAAATTTCGTCACCAAAAGTTAAGATTCTTGTAGTGAAGTGAGAACTAGTCGTTACATATTATATGAGAACTTTTTTTATGGGCCCAATTATGTGCCCCATTTGGAGATGGGACTAGATGGGATGGAAAGATCTAAGTGAGACCACCCCAAGCATCAAGTTTGACCCCAAACCCATGCCCCTAATCCCCTCATCCGTGGCCCACAAGTTTAATGGCTTCATATTCAAAAAAATACTCAACCCTCGATCTAACGGTTTAGTCCATTCGAATGTGTGCCAATCCATAGACTATCAGGTGGGTTCCCTATTGGTTGCTAGTTGGGCCCCACAAAAAAGTTCTCACATAATAGGTGATATATGGGAGATGCTCTTGTGAGAGATATCTCTCACCTTAAATGAGAGATTGGGTGGGGGATCTCACATCCATATCCAATGCCATCAATTTAAATACGAGGGCCCCCATTTCTATCTCTCATATGAGCATCTATATATATATATATATATATTGCAAGGTTAATTAAATGTGTCAAGTGTACAACCATTTAGGCCACGCATGTCAATGTGTTTGAATAGAGAGATAAGGATGACATAAGTTTCGAACCATTTGTTGTTGGTCATTATTAAATGCTTTTGTGCAAAATCTTATCTCTTTAAGCAGGCTACAATTTTAGATAAATAAAGCCCGATAATTGGCCTGTTTTTTAATAGAGAGATAAGGTTGAAATAAATTGATACAAAGTATTTGCCATTAGATCCAAATTTAAATAGAGTTAACACGTGTAAAGAAAGAAATTATGGGCCCACAACAGTGAAAGTGGATTGGTGGTACTTCTGTGCTATATACATATGGGATTGTAACCAATTACATGTCTGGAGAAACTTGGTTCATATCTTTTTATTCAGCTTCTGGTTTGTTTCTTACTCTTTCACTTGCATTGATCCTGGTATTTTTCATTCATCTATATATTTTTTTCTGCAAATGATTAATAAAACAGCTCAGTTTAACCTTAAGCAGAGATCGGAATAACTTCCGACTAAAGCTTCAATCTAATCTACACATATAGTTTATACATTCTAATGGATGCAAGAATCATTAATTTCTTGATATTTCATGGGTCATTCCTTTTTGGAAACGATGCCTATAGTATTTTTTTGCCGCCGTCAAGGCGGTGGCGCAGTGGTTTAAGCCTTGGGTGTGCAGCCATATATGTATCCCTAGAAAATAGTCCTTACTCGTCAGAATCGGGTAACCCCTAGGCCGGAGGCCAAAGGTCCAAGGTTGGGCTTTTGAGGGATACTGCGGGTGATAAAAAAAAGATATTTTATGTCTCTGACCATATTCTCCTATGATAATATACAGGCTAGTGTTCGTGCAGTCTACCGTGATGGCAAGATTAAACCATGAAAAAATCATATTGATTCTATTATTAGCCGCTTATCTGGCCCTCATTGATGGAGTCGAAGGACGAGGACGAGCTCCTACGGATTTAGAAATGAGAAGACAACTCAAACATCTCAACAAGCCAGCAGTGAAGAGCATTAAGGTGGTTGAGTTTGTTGTTTTTTCCTTCAAGCAACAGTTACCATCCCATGTTTCGTGTGTGTGGGTTTTGTGTGAGCACCTAGGGGGATTAGTCCAGTCGAGTCATATACGACGGGAAACCCTTGTGGTCCAAAATTTGAATAAATCGTGAGGGTAATTAAGAAATTGATTATTTCTTTTATCATTAATACATTCTACGTTTTTTTCTAAAAAACTATGTCAAAGTTTATTTCTAGAGAATTATGTCAATAGACTTTTTTTTATCATTAATACATTCTAAATGTGGTTTTTCAAAACATATTCTTCTATAAGTCTAAACCTAATAGTAGTTAAATATAAAAAAACTATGTTGAAATTGAATAAAAAGTATTCTTTTAAAACCATATGAGTAGGGATGTAAATGGGTCCGTTCCGGTCCACATCCATGGTGGATCCGGAACTACTAGAACCGCTAATGATATGGAATCGTAACTGGTTCGGAACCAATTTCCCGGTTCCTATATATGGGATGGCTTTGGATCCAAGCCTGGTTTGAGAATGATTTGGAAAAAAATAACTTTTATAAGGTATTCTAAAAAATTGAGGTAATATGTTGGGTATTAGGTCCACGGGCCAAAACCAAGTTGAAACCGGGCTCGAACCCGTTTAGGGAACGGGTCTAAAAGAAGGATCCAGACCCGGACTCGTTTACTTATCAAGACCTAAATGCGGATCCAAACATGGTTATTACCGGGTTGAAGCCTCATGATAATTAGAGAATTGGGGACCCATTTACATCCCTATATGGCACCTCCTGTTCGGAAGCCTTGCCTCTAGCTAACTTCCTGATTCACCTAGCCCGCTTGTTTAGCACACATGCCACCAGTATTAAAGGTGGAGTGTGATATGATGTTTTTTTTTTTTTACTTTCTCCCTACTACAAAAATTGTGGTGTCGTAAACTTTATGGCATAAAGTACCTTTTAATCTACACTCCCTCCACCTATACTTTACCTCATGTTATTCGAATAAGGAATTTACCACACCTTTATTTTTACTTTAACCAAACTTACCTTTTATCTTCCATAATTTGACACATACCACCTCACTTAATTTATTCCTCCATTTCCAAACGGACCTATGGTAACAATGAATATGAAAATGATTCAATTCGGCATACGTACATCAGCATAGAATAAAGATAATGATGTTATTAAGATTCATGATTTTGATCACAGAGTGAAGATGGTGATATTATTGACTGTGTTGATATCTTCAAGCAACCTGCATTTGACCACCCGCTATTGAAAAATCACACTATCCAGGTTCTTCTAAATTTTTTCCTTTGTTTTGATGTTGTATATTTAAAAGTAGTCAATCTAACTAGATTGGAGGTCTTCAAATTTGCATGGATATGGAATATGTATATTCTATGCACTCAACAGTCGAACTTTTGCATTGAAGAACTTTAAATTCTCCAACCAAATGGTGAACTGATTTCAATGTTCTCCTGACCAGCCTAGCCCATCTCATCCTCTGTCCCCTTGATTAGGGACGTGCGTCAGATGGGCCTCAAAGAAGGGGACTACATTTTCTTCTTCTTTGGTATTGTTGCTCTGGATGATCCTGTTGGAAAATTGTGCGGCCCAGCTGCCACATGGCCCATTTTAGATTGAGCCCAATGGTGTGCTGCAGATGAACTCCCATAAGCCTTGATATGGCGGAGTCCTAGTTGGGATCCGACTCTTTATAGTAGAGTTTGGGTCAGCATAGTACTCCCGCTTGGTAGAACTCCCACGCTGGTAAAGAGGTAGAGTTCATTTTCATTGTGACTCATCAGAAATGCTCTATATAAAGGAGACAAGAGCCCTTATTTGATAATCCGGCAAATCTAAAAGCATTCGTTGTAAATTCATAAGGTCTATCTCACACTGGAACGCACAAAGTATCACCGAGTTTGGTACCGACACCTATATGGGACCCACAAATCCTTGGCAGTGATATAAGGAGTAAAGTTTTCATTCAAAAATTATATGTCCCAAGGTTAGCATACACATGCTAGATCTCAGCCATCATTTTAATGGGCATCGATCATTATGGATAAATGTAGAGGATCTTTCATTTTTAGTATGTCTTAGTTTAATAGTTTTGTAAAGTCATGAATTGTACCACAGATGAGACCAAGCAACTATGATAGTACAAAAGAGACTTCTTCAAAGCCAATCAAACAGTTGTGGCAGAAGAGCGGAAGTTGTCCTGACGGAACAATTCCCATTTTGAGGACTCAAAAAACGGATTTTCTCAGAAAGATTTCCTTGGAGGAAAATTCAGTTGCACCTAAGATGGAAGTAAGTCATCATTTGTTGGAATTAGATACTCAATTCAAATAGCAATGTTATTTTCATCATCAAATTAGTTGTGACTGGTGGGACCACTCACTAATTCATAATCCACCTTGTCTTTTAATATGTTCATATATATATGTAGAGCGGCTAGAGCCTCAACGAAGAAATGTCAGATGTCCAGCTTATTTTGATGGATGTTTATAAGTTGTCAACTGATTTTGATATTGTTTCTTTCGCCTACATCCGTGATAACCTTAACGGCATTCCTCATGATCTCGTCAAGAGCTCTTATGGAAAAGGAGAGCCTTTCGTTTTTTTTATAAGGGAGGGTGTCCCAGCCCTTTGGGAGCTTGGTAAATCCCCTATAGCCCCAGTGTGGTAGCTCAGGGCCTTTTTTGTTGCTTGCCTTATTGTTTGTTTCCCCCTTTTTTTAATGAAATTATCTTTCTACCATAAAAACAAATGAAGAAATGTCAATGCTTGTCTAGACCAGCTGTTGGTCTTGGTTAGTTTTGTGGACAAAGATTTAAGGAGTATAAGCCTATATGTCTATTTTGTTGAGCCACGGTAGCGCTAAGATATATTAACATATTTTTGGATATAATATAATCCTAGATGCATACGGGTCTAGATGAAAGCTATTAAAATAGGACCATATTAATTTGGTGTGCCCTTATCTTATGTGTCTATTTTAAATATAATGGAAGTATAACCTTGTGTTGGGCCATTGATGGACTGTCAAATATTCGACAAGCCAGAAAACTGAGATTCATAATAACCTTGTGTTGGCCCACTCCAAATTAAGGCACATATATATCCCTGTTTCTTGGTCGGGAGCTTAAATTCAGTGATTAATGGGTCATGTTGTGACTTTGGTTCATAAATATCAAAATATTTAAAGACTCACATCAGTGACTGTGGACTTATGCCACAAAAATTATATTCATTATAAGGCATAAGGAATGGGTCGAGTCAAGTGGGCATGAATATCTTAATAAGCTATCATGATTAATTTGTTCAATTAGAGCTTGTTGGTTCAGTATTAAGTTTCCTTTTAAAGCATGAGTTGTAAGTACAGCACAAGCAGTTTTGTCTTTAACTCTGAAAAAGTTAGAAAAGAACTGAAAAGAAACAACACATATAATTTTTAAGTTCGAAGAACCCGTAACTCCTACATGCCTACAAACAATAGTCATTGTGTTTGATAATTTTGTTTGATGTTTACCAGAATGCCAAACTTTACGTGGAAGCTGAAAATTATGGAGGCCAAGCATACATCAATGTATGGAGCATACATGTGGAGGATGGAGAATCAAGCACTTCTTCTATATTTGTTGGTGTAAAGGACAAGCCAGATTTGATGAATACTGGATGGATAGTAATATTTCTCTCTCTCTCTCTCTCTCTCTCTCTCTCTCTCTCTCTCTCTCAGAGTATCTAATTGTTTAATCAGAGCTAGGAGATAGTCCACCTAATTTTGTCTCAACATTTTTGAGAGACTCGAACTGACAAAAGGAGTGAACCTTATCACAAACAAGATGGAGAGACCCTAACCTGCACGCGTAGGAAAGAGGACTGACTGCACACACAAAAGCGAGGACTCAATAATCAAACATTGGGCATTTAGTTGGGTGAGATGGGACTCCCAACCCGGGGTGGATAATGAGTGGAGTAGGATTCTACAGTGGGGCCTACATGTTGAAGCCCAAACCATTAAAAATGAAGGCCCTCTCCATCGGTGAGCTCTCTCCAAATCTTGGTTGGATAGAAGTAGGGCCAGACATAAGATTGAGCATGTGATTACAGATAATTTTTGCATGATTGTATGATGGCACTAACTCTTTTTGGTCGGCTATCACTCCACCCAGGGCCGTCTCAAGACAATATGTGGCCCCAGGCGAAAGTATAAACGAGGCCCCTAGCTTCTATGTGTGACACGAGAAAACCCTCGTCCTTAATCCGGGTTAATTTGGGACCGGCAATGTACACTATGAGTAGTACATTGGCGGACTTAAAAAAAAATTTGGGTTTTTTTTTTTTTTTTTGGGTTTTTTTTTTAGAGCTTGTTGAGGGATTTATTTTTTTTAAGTGAATTTAACATTTCTTGCCTTTTGTGATGCAAACTTATTGATCAATTTTTTGTATTCAAGGTTTTCCAAAATTTTCTTCTTAATAGATAAAATGGCTAACCCGCTTAATCCCTCTTATGACATAGTTGATCATAGATAAGATTTTATTAACTTTAATTTCGAAAAACTTTTTTCGGTGGAAGCAACTGTAACCGGTACTGTTAATAGTATTCAATAAGCAATATATAAGTTTGGAAAAGACTCAATAGTATCCTAATTAGTGGACCCCATGAGTCAAGGTTGATTTGAAATGCCATTTTATGAAAAACAGGGTATTTTCTATAAAACAAAGGACTTATTTGAAATTCTGATTTTATGAAAATTTTTCAATGATGGAATTTTTCGATGATTTCAGTTTCATTAGAAAACGGGTCAAATTGTGATCAATTTTCTCTTCTAGCTCGAGTTCATTTGAATTCATTTAAGATGATTCCTAGCGAGATTTGATACCTTTAAAAACGTACTTATTTTAGAATATTTTTTACTGTGCTTCTTCTTCGTCTATCTTCTTCTTCGTCTATCTTCTTCTCTGGTTTGATTTTGGTTTTCAAATGTACCATGATTTTCTCTTTTTAGTTTTATCATGTTAATGTTACTAATCCAACAAAATTATGAGGCCCTCTCATGGTGAGGCCCCCACCACTTGCTTCACTTGCCTATAGGGTGAGCCGGCCCTGACTCCACCACTGCTCCCAACAGACCCAACCAATGTGCTATTAACCTCAACTTAGGTGAATGAAGACATACATAAACACCAAAAACGAAGGGATTAATAATAAGAAGATTTGGAACTTTTGATCAAACTCATTGAAAGTTGATATACATGACTAAGATAATTGACAATATGCACGTCGATAGATTAGAATGATGTATACAATTCTACCTTCATTTTAGAGACCATACAATCAATATTTCCCTACTATTATTGTGATAATATATGCATCTTGATGTGTTAATGAAATTTTTTGTTGTTTTATATATATATATAACTTGTCTCATATGACTTGGAATTCGCAGGTCTATAGTAGCCTATACGGAGACAATAAAACACGTTTGTATGTTTTTTGGGCTGTAAGTACCTGAGCATTGTTTTTTTTTTTTTTCCATTGTAATTCTCACTTGTTTTTTTTTATCTAATTTTATTGTGAACGGTGTCTAATAGTCAGATCATGGGGGATGCTACAATCTACTGTGCCCAGGATTCATACAAACAAACAAAAACATTAACATAGGTGGTGCTCTTTCTCCTCTTTCTATCTACGGCTCTACACAATATGACATTAAAGTGAAAATACATAAGGTATGTGATACATGTACGGTCAAAATAGGGAAAATATTTCATTTCTTTCTCCATTTGCCTTTTATCATCTTATTATATCCATGTTTGTGCATAGAATCCCTATAGAGTGTCTTTGAGTTTTATATACAAATTCTAATTAATTAGGGGCGGACCTAAGTATTGCGAGATTCGAAAAAGTACTCCTTAATAATACCTTAAAAAAATTATTTTCTTATTTGACTTCTTAACTTGACCATTGCTCGCACCACTCAAATAAAGACCCTAGGTCCGCCATTGATTATAATAGAGCTAATTCTTAGACAATCCATGAGGGGTAGGTAAAACTTTTAAGTCCCTTTATGGGATCCGCTTAGATACATGGGAGGATAGTATGATAAAAATAATTCTTGTCATTGCTTCATCATCAAGAAGATATGCACAATTAGGAGCTATATATTACTATTATTACATATTTGAGACCGAATAATGTAATGCAATATTCTAAGTTGTGTGATGTGGTAAATTTGTTTATTTCTCTATTGAAACAGGACCCAGAAAATGACCATTGGTGGTTTTCATATTTCGAGGTGCCATTAGGGTATTGGCCTGGTTCATTATTCTCAAATATGAAACCAAGCGCCAATCTCATACAATGGGGAGGACAAGTTTACAACACAGCACCTGGAGGACGCCACACCAACACTCAAATGGGTAGCGGTCATTTGCCTGAAGAACGTGAAAGGAGAGCATCTTTTTTTGATGCATGCCTCTATTTCAATCTAGAATATGATGTAGTAATACCATTCAATTTCCCTACCAGGGCTACTAAGCCATCTTGCTATGGCATATCAGAGCTGGGCTATGATGAAGACCAAGCGGGTGCTAATTTCTTATATGGAGGCCCTGGGGGCGCTGACTGTGATAAATGAAATTGAAGCCATTAGGAACAAACTATTATTCCAGCTTCTTCATCTTAAATAAATTATGTTACTGTTTTCATAATAAATAAATAAATAAAACAGTTTAATCTTTTTTATCTTATTCCTTGGCCGAATCTATTTTTCTACGTCTCTTGCATACAGACTTCCTTTAAGCAGAGGTCCCATCTTTTTGTTCAGCATGTTCTATTGGATACTAGTAGAAAAATCCAACTAGGCACTGCTAAAATAAGAGAGGAAACATAGACAAGTTAAGATAATGTACACATCATTAACAACCCTCTCCTTGCACCAAAGATCTTATCATTTTTCACTGCCAGAACTAAATTTAAGCCCTTTGATAGCCCTTTGTATCCTAGTGACATAGGAAAGAGACCACTCAAATTTTCTATAGCATAATTTATTATGTCTTCCCTAGTAGGGAAAAGAATATAATCAGGAACAATGACATTACACCCTAAACTCACTGACCCCAAACGAGTAAATTACCAAATCTAAGAGAAACTGGCAGGGGCGGCCCTGAGTTTTCGGAGGCCCTAGGCGAGTTCTTATAGTGTGGCCCTATCCGTATACCCACCGATAAATGATAAAAAATAAAAGATAATTTTTTTTATTTGATCAAAAATTAAGTCTAAACTCCTTACCTACTCTTACCGAATCAGAATTGTGTTTTACATTAACCAATTAACACCAAAACTCAATTACAAAAACTAAGCACTACTGAAAAACTACTAGTCTTCTTGCATTTCTAGCTGCGAAATCACTAATTAAGTCTTCATAATCAAGCTTTTCTACCAAAGACTTTTCAATAGATAACATAGCCAATCCATTTAATCTTTCTTGGGACATGGTTGATCGAAGGTAAGATTTGATCAACTTTAGCTTTGAAAAGCTTCTTTCTGCAGATGCAACGGTAACTGGTATAGTCAGCAGAATTCTGTATACAATCCATGCATTTGGAAAACAATTATCTCGTGACTTCAAACGATTTAGTACGTCTATTGCTTTCTTTGCGTTATCTAGTAAAAGATCTCTCATGATTCTTAACTCCGAAAATAAATCTGTCCCATCAATATCAGAAACACCGTCATGTTTCAAAAATTATTCAAGATTGTTACAAGAAGCCTTTAAAGTATCTAGATTTGCATACTTTAACTTCTCCAAATCAAACAAGAACCCAAAAATTTTCTCATACACTTCGAATTGCTCAAACCTACTCTTGAACGAAGAAAGAGCTTGGTCTACTATAAATAAGAAGTAGTTAACTCGAAAAGATTCTTCAGCTGATTGTGTCACCTCTTTACTAACATTCTCATCGAACTGTTTTTTTCTACGAATGATCCGCCTTTCACGAAAAACAGGTTGAATTTCCATCGTAGTTGCAATGTCCTTAGCTTCTGCCATGGCTTCTTCGAATCCAGATTCTCTATACTTTTCAAAAATAGAAATAAGTCTTTTCAATTCATGTATGGCCATATCAATTTGCATGTCTTCAGTTTGAAAGTTTTTGCTAACAGAGTTAACAGCAAAAAGTAAATAATGCCAAATTACCATGGCAAGCAAAAACTCAAAACTTTCAATTTCATGTATCGCTAGTGACTCGGCTTCACTCTTTGTTTTAGGATTATCACTATTTTCGGCCAAGTAAATCAAAGCATCTCTTATTTGCGGAGCTTGATGTCTAACTGCACGAACACTGTCCACACGGCTCTCCCAACGTGTTGCTGACAATGACTTTAGCGATAGACCTGACTTGGGCTTCACATCTTTGACATGATCTTTAAACACTTTCCACCTCTTTGTAGAAGATGAAAATAATGAATAGATCCATTGTACCACTCCAAAAAAGGATGTAGCTCTTGAACAAGAGTTGGCCATATCACAAAGAGCAAGATTCAAACTATGACAACCACATGGGGGTGTACAAGGCTCTAGGATTTAGTTCAAGTAGTCTAATTTGAACTCCTTTGTGTTTTCCGTTCATATTAGATCAATTGTCATACCCCTGCCCTCTTATATCACTAATATCAAGCTCAAGTGTGTTCAAAACATTTTTGAGTGCGTCAAATAGGCCCAGTCCTGATGTGTCATCCACAATCAAAAATCCTAAAAAGAACTCTTCAATCTTTGGTGCACTTGATGTAACATCCACAAATCGAATCACAAGCGACATTTGCTCTTCATGACCAATATCTGGTGTACAGTCAAGTATTACTGAAAAATACTTGGCTTATTTGATTTTATGGACAATAGCCTTTTTCACCTCACTTGCTAACAACTCTATCAATTCATTTTGAATCTTGTGACCAAGATAATGATAATGAATTTCCTTACTTTGAATGCGCCGAAGGTGCTCTTTCAGTATTGGATCAAATTCAGCAATCATTTCAATTATACTTAAAAAAATCCCATTCTTCTCCTGATAAATCTTCTCATTTTTTCCACGAAAAACCAAATTTTGTTTAGCAAGTGCTTTCACTGCAACAAGTATTCTTAGTAACACTTGTCGCCAATGTTCCCTCTCTCTGCTGATTTCTTCTTGCACTTTTCTATCAATTGTTTCATTCTTGTCAAATCTCTTCTTTAGTTCATACCAACTATTCCAATGAAGAAGGTGCTCTGGAGATGATTGATGCTCTGAAAGCCTTCTACTTAGGTTATGCCAGTCACAATATCCTTCACTGTCCAATTGAGAAGTGTTCCCATGTTGGTTGAACAACTTACAACAAAAACAAAAAACCTTATCCAAAGAAACAGAATATATGAGCCATGTTCTATCATTTTCAAATCCATTTGGCATTATGCGAGTGTAATGCTTCGAAGAGAAATGTCTGCCAAGGTGATCTCATGGAAAATCGATATTAGTAATTCTTATAGGCCCTTTTTGACAAGTAAATCTCTATAATTTTGACCAATCTTGTCCCAATTTGTTGGATCAAAGTAGTCTACAGCCAAAACATTATCATTCATCGGCAATGATTCAACATTCTCATTCACCAAAGGTTCCACGTTTTCATTCACCAAAGCCTCAACATCTTCATTCACCAAATGTTCAACCCTTTCATTCACCAAAGCTTCAATACTTTCATTTAATTCATGTTCTTCATTACCATCGTCATTGCTTTCTTCAACGTCAACCAAAGTTTCATTTGAACTTTCTACTTGTTCATTTTTACCAAAAAACTTCAGTATATCTCCTCTTTGAGATTGAACAACATCGTCTAATCTTTGTTTCTTTTTCCTTTTCTCAGAGCCAGAAGGATATTTTCTAGTCGGGGGCATGATGTAAGTAAAATATCTTTTTTTTTTTTTGCTAGTGGGCTGGGTTCAGGTTGGGCCCGCACTGAAACCAGGTCGAACCTGTAGGCCGGGTCCAACTGTCCAAGGAGATAAGGCACTGAGTCTGAAGGCAGCACAACACTACAATAGCACTGATGTCTGATGGTTTGACAATTGACACTTTGAGTCTTTGACTGTTTGAGCCACGTCACGTGTGGGAGAGTGAGTCTAGGAGAGATGCCTTTAAGGCATTGAGATGCGTGCAGTGCAAAAGCAAGCCATGGCCCATAAGAAGGAATGAAGGATATTAGTTTATTACCTTACCTGATGGCTGATGCCGTGGCCAGTGAGAGTCTGAGAGAGACTGTTGCAGTGTTGCTACTTGGACTTTGGAAGCCAAGAAGAGAAAACGGAGAGTTCAGATCAGAGGAAGGAGTCACGGAGAGGACGGGAGGTCAGAGCCTAGAGGAGATCGCCATCCATCATCGCCAGATCAGATCATCGGAGCAAAATTACCTAAACCCAACTAATTCTTTGCCAGGAGAAGGCACACATGGTGTAATAATGAAATGAATAAATCCTCACCCTCTAATGATGAATTTTTCAATTTAAATGAATTCACCATATCATAGATTGATCTAAGGATAGACTTTGAAACATATGAATTCTGCCTCTCCAAAGAATGTGGGAACTTCTCTGCTAATATTCTACTATATACCAAGATCCATGCTAAAGTGCACACCTTGATGAGATCTCATCTTCAGCCGTGTCCTCCAACATTTCAGACATTTACATAGGAACTGAAACCTCAGCATCCTCCTCACCAACAAGGTCTGACAAAAGCAAACATCCCCATGAAGCAAAATAATGAATACCATAAAGTACTACTGTCAGGGAAACAGAATATTACTCTACCTAATGGTCGATTGATGTAGTAATTCACTGAGCTACAAATTTGCGAATCACCATTAGATTTTGGCTCCTATATTCCATTTAACGGAAAAAGATGTTCAGCGACACAGTTTAAATGGAAATCATTTCATCGCAAAAATTAAAAACTAAAAATAAATAAAAGAAACTCAAGTTAGGTAACCTGCATCCAAAAAAAGAACTTCCAACTGCACACACCCTGCACCACCCACCTACACTCACTCTGCACCACCACCTGCACACACCCTGCACCACCCTCCTGCACTCACCTCTACACCAGCTGCACACACCCTGCACAGCCCACCCACCAGCACTCACTCTGCACCAGCTGCACACACCCTGCACCACCACCTGCACACACCCTACACCACCCACCTGCACTCACCTCTACACCAGCTGCACACACCCTGCACAGCCCACCCACCTGCACTCACTCTGCACCAGCTGCACACACCCTGCACCACCACCTGCACACACCCTGCACCACCACCTGCACACACCTCTACTCCAGTTGCACACACCCTGCACTAACCACCTGCACTCACCTCTACACCAACTGCACACACCCTGCACAGCCCATCCACCCGCACTCACTCTGCACCAGCTGCACACACCCTGCACCACGACTTGCACACACCCTGTACCACCCACCTGCACTCATCTCTACACCATGCTCAACCCTCCTCCAAACAAATAAGTAATGAGTTCAAGTCATATTCCCTATTTATAAAGAAATAAGTAATGATATATACCTGAAAGACAACACCAAATGAACCAGTGCCCACCACTCTGCCATGTATGAGACTGTCTGCCATGAGACCACCCAAGTAATTATCAAATTTAAAGAATAGAAATATGGACATTCACTTCACTACCATCATCTAACCTCCCAAATTATCAAATTCATAAGGATTTCTCTTAAATTCATTTCAACCAAAGCATATATGACAGTTAGTACAAAACAATATGAAAACTTATTCACTGTATATAAAATGGTTAGTATATATTATTCAACTTATTCAACCAAAGCAGTACAAAACAGTATGAAAACTTATTCATTGTATACAAAACAGTACAAAACAGTATAAACTTATTCAACCAAAGCATATATTAGAGACTCTCAAAACCATACTAAAATGGTTAGTAGTTTAGAAAATATTGTCTCAATTCCATGTTAATAGGGTGGCAGGACCCACCAATATTGTTATTCAGGAAATCTACTCCAGCTATGCTTGTTATTCAAGGGCCATCAAAATCAGTATCACTGAGCTAAAAGCACTCAAGTGGGTTATGCCTGTCAAAATCATCTATGAATTCAGCATGTGATGGTCAGCATTACCTCTTGTAATCGCCAAAGGCCTAAAGACCTTTGCATTGATGCAAGAAGGGAACACAAAGCAACAATATGTTCAGGTTGTGCCAACCTTGAAATTTCAGAGAAATTAGGCCCCTGAATCAGATAGAACAAAATCATTACATAAACACAACCAAGGCCTCATTGTTAAAAGAACAACTTGATTATTTTAAGCATCGAACAGACTCTTAAGAGTATCATATAGCGATATAAGAGTGACATGCCTGAGATACATACAGTATCAGCTCTACTCTGCTGTTGGTTCCTTCTAAAGCAGCTGCAAGGGCTTCTTTAGGATAAATGCATGCAGAAAAACGGAAAAACCCAATATCACACAAAGGGGCTACCCACTTTGCAACATCTTTTGGCAGAAAACCAAGTTGCACATAATCTGATACAAGGGAATAAAATAGTTATTTGGCGAAACAAACATAAGGAAACATAGTATATGTCATGAAGCTACATAAAAAAGAATTCAGCACCATAATAAAGAAGAAAATCCCGTTCGAAATGAAAATTCATGAGGAAAAGTATACGTCGTCAATAGATACACAACTGTGATAAGGCATGCAGTAATGTGAAAATGGTACTGCATAGTACCATACCAATGATTGATATAAATATGCATCAAAGAATTTCCAAATATCTTGCATGATACTAGGTTGTAGATTAAGATAATATAAATCATGGGAAGATATAATAACATATTGTATTCAGTCCAAATATAGGGCTGAGCTGTATTATGCAGGTCAATGGCCCAAAGGAGTCTGCAAAAAAATAAATGGTGAAGGGATTTGATATGCAACTTGTAACAGGAAGACTGTGTAGTTGTACCAGCGCCTTCTTAACCAGGGAGGTGTGTAACCGTTTCACACCTTTCTGGGTGTGAAAATCTTCATATGAAAAAAATGGCCTCATTTACACAACATTTTTACATGTCATTTATGCATGTATGTATAAATAAGCACATACAAATGTGCGTATGCATAAATGTTATACATGTGTAAATGGGCGCCAACAAAGTACCCCTTATATCATGGAAGAGTAAGAAATAGCCAATTGTCACTAGATCCAGCTCCAAGGCAAAACAATGCACAATGACACATGAACATGTGGATTGTTGTGCACTTGTGCTTAAGATTCTACATTTCAGAGTAGTGTGGTTCATGAAACGTGACTTAGAAGACATGAGCATCAAGAGGAACCCTCGGTGGTTCCATGATATAATGAAGGGTTATGGTGAATAAAATAAAATTAAAAAAAAAACGAAAACCAAGTCAATAAAATTAAAAAAAAAAGTTAAAAAAAAAACATTTCCCATATCATCAAAATGGAAATATTTACATTGAGGACTATTAATTTTGCATGCAACTAATCTGATCAAATAGCATAAACAGGATAAGGGGAAAAAATGCAAATGTGCCCAGGAAGAACTACTTATAAAACAAATCACAAGAGAACAACTTCTTTCACAATATCAGAAAGTAAGAGGGAAAAAAGGCACCACTATCTAATCATTTAAACAACCAAAATGGGAGCAGTCAAAAACAACTAAGTACCCATCCAAGGTTGCAAAAATTTACTTCCCAACACCAAACCTATATCAAGCAAAACCAAAGGGTGCATTTGGATGGAAACCAAATTCCATATATTGAAGGGCCAAACCAACAGAATCACAAATAATGGCAACAGATATATGTGATCAAGCTTAACATCCAAGTTTGAGTAAACAACCTCAATGAAGGATTAAACTTTAAAGTCATAGCAAACATTTTTGTTTATATGTAGCACACTGCATAACTGATGCAGGAACTAATGCATTAGACCTGTGTGGATATGTGACCAATCTCCCCCTGCCAAACATACATATAATATAAATATATACACATTTGTGTGTATAGTCCAAATGGTTGCATGATTGTTCAAATGGCTGCAATAACTTAAGGAAAAAAATTAAACAACAATCACAGGTTAAGAGCATAAATCATACCAGGTCTAGATCTTCTTTTTCCACAATTTCTATATCAGAGATTTGTCCTTCATAGCGTCGTCTGAGATATGATTCCACATCCATTTTCATTTTCTCCTGCAATGTTGATACAGATGTAACAGCAAAAGAAAAGGTGTTGGAAATACGCAAAGATCCAAATTTGATGACATGAAACAATATAAAGTGTAAAAGGTGGAGGACTAAAAGAAGCTATTAAGGAAACTGCTTAAACAACATGAATAAATTTGAAGAAACTGCTTGTCCAGGAAGATAATGGCAAAAAAATACACAAAACTTAAAAGCTTTATTCCTTTTTTTTATTCCTTTTCTAATAAGTAATCAATAAGGACATTTGCATTACAACTTCAACAGGTTGGATTAATTACCCACACATTACATATCATAATCAATGACAACCTCTCACTAGAAAAGGATACACATAATCATATACATGGTTCTGAAAATAATGTTTTAAGGTTGACTTTGTGAGTTCTGTTCCCCCATTCGACCCTATTCAACACCATGCTTTCAGGTTAATCCACATAAGCCCATGTCATTCCTCACTGTAAAAATTCAACCAGCCTCCCTCTTGTTGTAAGAGCACCCTCCCCTGTAACCCATGTTTTTTCCTCACTGAAAAAACTCACACCCAAGTAAACCAATGGAGCACTTTCCACACAACAATATCAATTTTAGTAACAAAAACCTAATATGCATTGTGCAGAAATCCAAATCAAATCTTAATTCCAACAAAATCAAAAAGAAAGAACTCAAAGCAGCAACTAAACCCAAAGATCAAATCTTTCATATCAAAATCAGACAATCAGCTTTGATGAGTGAAACAATCAAGGCTAAACAACTTCATCATTTCCTTATACCAATTCCAAATAATGCTATCACCAAAACAAAATGCCCGGAATCTTAAGTTCATTTGTGATGTATGGCCTTGACTATACTTACATTGTTATTTCAATGCATGGAAGCTCAGAGATTGACTCCGCTGAATCAAGCGCATTTTCAACAAGTTCTCGCACAGTCGTGTAAAGAGATTTCCCAGGTTGAAATTCACAATAACCCAAATTACTGCAACATAAATAAAAAATGAAAATTCAAAGTATTTTCCATTGCTCCATAGCAGGTAACATCAAGAAACCAAAAACTCAAGAAGATTGACTGCTTCATAGTTTTATAGAAAGTATAATCAAAATTATTTGTAGGGGCTAGCATTGTCAGGAATCTAAATATTGAGAATTTCAGCTCCAATGTTCTAAAAAACAACAAACAAATCAAATGTCAAAGAAAAAAAAAAGTCACAGTGTCAAATCCTGCAATGTTTTTATTCTCAGCGAAAAACTCAGGCGAAGATTCTGCGAAAAGAAAACACGATCAATGTCCCAAAACAAACAAAGGAATCAAATAAAGAAAGGCAATAAGAGAGTGTGAGTACAGAGGACTCTACTTTAGAACGGTTCCATTGGTTTGAACCATATACCTGAAATGAATCAGTAGCCCACAAATTCAATGAACCATATACCTTAAATGAACACAATCCCCAGATGTACTTATGAGAAAGAGCTAACAAATAGTCCAAAAAGACATGGAACACTCATCGTTTTAATGAGTTCAATTCAGTGGCATATATCATCCATCATTTTAATATGAATTCAAATCAATAGCATATACAGTCACATAATAGAGTTCCCATAATAAATGCAAGAAATTGAACTAGATACAATTCCTGAAAATATATTTTCCTTTATGTGTCAATCAGTAAATAAAATGAAAAGAAAAGGGAAAGAAGAAAGGAAAAGAGATTATACTCTTTGAGCATATGCATTGACCAAGGCGTGGTACATAGTCTGTGAAGGCTTGAACCCTGATGCCTTCATGACCTCTAAGCACTCAATCGCATCGTTAAACCTCCCCGACTGACCGTACATATCCACTAGTGTGGTATAGGTAACTTCATTCAGCAACAGTCCCTCGTTGCACATCTTTCCCAACAAGCTCTTCACCTCGTCACACTTCCCTTCCTCCCCTAGTGAATTGATCATAATGGTATAAGTCGTCGCACAGGGCAAGCACCCACTCTCCCGCATTTCCTCAAACATCTCCCAGGCCCTCTCGTGCCGCCCTGCCTTGCAGTGGCAATCAATCAATGTGTTCCATGTCACAACATCTGGTTGTATCCTATCCAAAACCATCCATTGGAATGTCTCAACAGCGTGTTCAAGGCATTTGTACCTCCCAAATGTGTCGAATCCCATTACTGCACATCTCCTTGAGCACCAAAAACCATATACCTGAAAACTGATTATTAAAAAAAAAAAAAAGGATGAACAGACTCTGTTTAAGACTTACAGGTGTTTTCTGTTGGTCCGGTCTCGGATTTGCAGGAGATCTCAATGTTGCACATCTCCCAGGATCCTGTTGCAGAATGAAAATGTGCAAGGATTGGTGCAGAGAGAGATCTCAATGCAATCTCAAGAAGATCAAAGATCGGAAGTTGCAGAGATAAGGGCGTTTCCTCACTGGGTTTTGCAGAAGATCAGACGATCTTGAAGTGGGCCACAGACCTGCCTACTTGATCGCAGCACCCAGGATCGTCGAAATCGCCGCCGCTGCAACCACTACTTCCTCACCGGGATCAGGGGTCCGTCGCCACCCCGCCATTGCTGTAGAAGAAGACTGTCCTTCGGTCTTAGACTGCTGCGCAGACGAAGGAGGGGACTGCGATGGCCATCGCTAATATTAATAATCCGTCGAAAAAAAAAAACAGACGGCCCATATCAGTCGCCAAAACCAACCCATTGGCGTCGTTAATCAGCCATTTTGACGTAGATAGACCAGAAGAGGGCAAATGCGTCTGAAGAGGGCAACTAGAATAGGAGTCGACCTTGTGCTGCGTCTGGAGAAGATGACCGAAAAAGGGGTCAAACTCGTGCTGGTTTTGGAGAAGACGACCAGAAAAGGGGGCACCAGTTTTCTTCAGTTGATAACAGAGATAGGTTTTTTGAGATCAACGGAGATGGAGATGGAGATGGTGGGAGCCTAGGAGGGATCGACGTGTGTTGATAGAGAGGGTGAGGTTTGCGTGAGTGGTGATGGAGTTAGGGAGGTGCTAGGAGGAGGGGAGGAGGGCGAACTGGGGAGAGATCGAGAGAAAGACGAGTGTGGGAGTGTTTTGCTTAGTATTGGAAAGGGGGGAAAATGAAAAGTACTAAAACCGGGAGAGGGAGAGGGCATAGCGAGGGAGCAGGAAAAAAAAGCGTAAAATTATTAAAATTAATGTAACACTTTAAAACAAATGTTAACGCCCATAAAACATTAGGAAACTAGTTACACTTAAAAACCGTTACTTATCAAAAACCTTGAGCGTTACTAATATCCTATTTTGGTGTAGTAATTATTCATCCAAACATAAATATGTACACAATGAAAAAACAGAAATGGCAGATGTAGATATGTATTAAGAGCTCAATAAATGTCCAATACAAGTAGAGAAATAAAAGGTAGAAAAAAATAATCAAGAACTATCTACAAGACCCATGCTTTCAGTATGACCCTAAAAGGTCTTTGGAGGTAGTCCTTTCGTGAATATGTCTGCAACCATGAAATCTGTACGTATAGACTCAATTACAAATTTCTGTAATCTAACATCTTGCTTCAGCGATAGATATTTAAGGTCCATGTGTTTGGCTCCCTTAGATATCCTGTCATGCTTGGAGAAGAAGGTTGCAGCGTCATTGTCACAGTAAAGAGTTAATGGCTTAGAGATGAAACTCAAAGCTCCAAACTGAGAGATAAAATTACGCAACCATGTTCCCTGAATTGCAGCCTCATAACATGCCACATACTCAGCCATCATAGTGGATGTGTAAAGTAACTCGGATTTCTGGCTTTTCCATGATATTGCACCTCCACATAAAAGATACACATAACCAAGAGTGCAAAGTCTGGTGTCAGGACATCCAGCAAAATCTGAATCTGAATAACCAGTCACCTATAGGTGACTTGATTTTCTGTATGTGAGCATATAATTTCTTGTTCCCTTGAGGTATCTCAGCACTTTCTTTGCAGCTTTCCATTGAGTGATTCCTGGATTACTTTGAAATGTACTCATCATGCCAACAGCATGACTAATGTCAGGTCTTGTACAGACCTGTGCATACATCAGACTCCCTACTAGAGAAGCATAAGGATATTTTTCCATTTCTTTACGTTCCAATTCGTTCTATGGACACAGCGTAAGATCAAATTTGTCTCCTTTATGCAGTGGAACAGGACTAGAGGAACATGTCATCATGCCAAATCTCTCTAGAACTTTGTCAATATATGCTTTCTGAGGCAACCCCAAAATACCAAGTGACTTGTCACGGAATATTTCTATTCCTATCACATAGGAAGCCTCTCCCATATCTTTCATTTCAAAATTCTTAAAGAGATAATCCTTTGTAGCATGTAATAAACCAAGGTCGCTACTAGCCAGTAATATGTCATCAACATACAGAACCAAAAATATGAACTTACTCCCACTGATCTTGAGGTATATGCAAGGGTCAACCATGTTTTCTGTGAAATCGAAGGCAGTAATGATTTCATAAAACTTTAGGTACCATTGCCTTAAAGCTTGTTTCAGTCCATATATTGATTTCTTAAGTTTGCAGACCATGTCTTCCTGACATTCAATTATGAAGCCTTCAGGTTGATGCATGTAGACTTCTTCTTCTAAGTCTCCATTAAGAAAGGCAGTTTTCACATCTATTTGATGTAACTCGAGGTCATAGTGAGCTACTAATGCCATGATAATTCTAAGAGAATCCTTCCAGGACACAGGGGAAAAAGTCTCAGTATAATCAATGCCTTCTTTCTGATTAAAACCTTTGGCAACAAGTCTGGCTTTATGTCGTTCAATATTGCCTTTGCAGTCGCGTTTGGTCTTGAAGACCCATTTACAGTCAACTGGTTTGTGTCCTGGAGGCAATTGAACAATTTTCCATACTTGATTTTCATCCATAGATTTCAATTCATCCATCATGGCATCAATCCATTTACTAGAATTAACATCCTTAATAGCTTGTGAATAAGAAACCGGGTCTTTAATTGTCCCTTCTTCAGATTCAACTTGGTAAAGCATGTAATCATCGAAAATAGCTGATCTCCTTTGTCTTTGAGACCTTCTTAATGTTGGTTCCTCTGGTGCTTCATCCATATGTTCATTGGCGACAATCTGATGATGGAGTTGTTGATCATTGATTGGATTTTCCTCATTGTTAAATGATTTAACAACGGGATGATTTCCAACATCTTTCGGAATAGAGGGTAAAGGGATAGGTACCCTGATTTCCTGAATGATCACATCTTGAGTTTTATTACTCCCACTGATTTCGCCATTCTCAAAGAATCTAGCATTACCGGTTTCAACAATTCTCGTACTAGGTTAGGGCAGTAAATCCTAAATCCTTTGGACTTTTCTGGGTAACCTATAAAGTAGCCACTGATCGTTTTAAGGTCCAATTTCTTTTCATGTGGATTGTAGGCTCTAGCCTCAGCTGGACAACCCCAAATTTGGAGATGTCTTAAACTAGGTTTCCAGCCTTTCCACAGTTCAAATGGTGCTTTTGGAACTGCCTTACTGGGAACCATGTTCAAGATATAAACAGATGTGCGTAGAGCATCCATCCACAAGGATATAGGTAAGTTAGCATGACTCATCATGGATGTAACCATTTCCATATATGTACGATTTCGCCTTTTAGCTACACCATTCTGCCATGGAGAACCAGGCGTTGTGTATTGGGCAACAATTCCAAGCTTTTGGAGAAGTTTTGCAAAAGGTACAGGACGTTGTCCTGTTTCGTCATACCTACCATAAAATTCACCACCTCTATCTGACCTTATGATTTTCACTTTTCTATCTAGTTGCCTTTCGACTTTAGTAATGAACACTTGTACAGTATTCACAGACTGAGATTTGTTATGCAACAAGTATAAATAACAATAACGTGAGTAATCATCAATAAATGTAATGAAGTACTTTCCTCCCCTAAAGGTTGGAACATCAAAGGGTCCGCAAATGTCTGTATGAATTATTTCAAGAAGCTGAGTACTTCTTGTGGCTTCTTTCTTTGTGTGTTTTGTTGATTTGCCTTTAATACAATCCACACATACCTTAATATTAGTAAAATCTAGATCCGGAAGGACACCATCTTTTACTAATCGTTTGATTCTTTCACTGGATATGTGACCCAGTCTTTTATGCCACAAGAAATAAGAGTCATTTTTAGATGACTTTCGTTTGGTTTCCTTAGAATGCAGGGTAAGATGGGTTTCATCAATTTGACTATTAAGATGAAACTTGTATAGCCCATCAAACAGAATTCCAGAACCAATACGACTAGAATTTTTAAGTAAACTGAAAGTACCATTTTCTAATTCAAACGAGTAACCATCTTTATCAAGTGCGCTTACAGAAACCAAATTACGGGAAATAGACGGAACATAAAGAGTTTGACATAAGTCTAATTGATAACCGCTATCTAAGACAAGATGAAAAGGGTCAATAGCTTCAACTGGAGCTTTGTCTTTTTGTTGCCCATAAAAAGGAAGTTCTCACTTGGGTTTATGGTTTGGATCGTAAGGAATCCCTGCATTGAATTGGAAACATGAACATTAGCACCGGTGTCAATCCACCAAGTATCAGAAGAAACATAAGTAAGAAGTGATTCGAAATAACTTACGAAACCCAGAGGGTTACCTTTCTTTTCGAACCATTCTTTACGTTTAATGCAGTCTGCCTGAAAATGTCCAGGTTTCTTGCAAAATTTGCATAAGTTTTCCTTTTTTTTCTTCTTGGGGTTCTGACTAGCCTCATTAGATTTGGGTGGTGCCCTTTTCTGGCTTGAATTTTTCTTTCTCCCAGCTTTGTTTCCAGCTCCTTAAATGAGATGAGCTACTTTAATACCTTGTTGATTCAGCCTGGCCTCCTCTTGAACCAGTTTGTTGGCCAATTCATTCACTGTCCACTTTTCCGTAATAGTATTATAGTGAATTTGGAAAGGCCCGTACTGAGGAGGTAAACTGTTTAGAATAAATTGGACGAGAAAAGCCTCATCCATGGATAGTCCCAAATTCTTTAGTTTAGCAGCAAGGTTGGTCATCTCAATGACATGCTCATGCATTGAGCGAGTGCCATCAAACTTCATGGTTGTAAGATCTGTGATTAGTTTTCCAGCAAGGGATTTGTTTGCAGTCTTAAACATATCTTCAATGGCCTTCATATAGTCTTTAGCATTCTCAGGTGTAGGAAGGGATGTTTTGATGTTGGTATCAATAGTCATTCGCAAAAACATAGTGCTTAGTCTGTCAGACCTCTCTCACGCATTAAAGAGGGTCTTTTCCTCAGCGTTACTTGTTGCAGTGAGTGGAGCTGGCTTATCTTTACGAAGAGCCATATCCAGTTCAAGTACCCCCAATGTGAACTCAACTTGCTCTTTCCATTCGGAGAAGTTGGTTCCATTGAGTTTAGTGACAGAGGTAGCATGCTAATTCAGATTAGTGGGTACTATAACTACAATAGAGATATAACAATAAGGCTTTAATTAAAATAAGGCAACACATGCATAATATATGAATATATATGACAAAAAGAAATTTAGGTGCTCCTGTGGGTAGTCACCATAATTTCTACACATTATACCATCTAAGGTCATCATATTCAAGGTGGTGTAAATGAGTGATGTTACTTTTAATTAGAACAAGTAAGATATCTGTGGATATCTTTGGTCCATGTATGAACAAACACTCCTTAATTATTATTCAAACGTATGATTATAATCCGCCTGTGGGCGACTAAATTCTTCATGCGCTTGAACAATGGGAAAAGTAAACATCATGATGATACTATTAAAGCCAAATCTCAGTATTTAATTGTTAGGGCCACTGTGGTGAGACCTAACCTTAAGCATACAACTTTGGTGATCAAAGATAGCTTAATATGAATAGATAACATTATATATTGCATAACTAGTCCCGTGGGCCCACATTCCTCCCGTCTGATCCCTAGCAATTCTATCTTCCAAGTACCAACCCAGAAGCATAATCCAGTGCCATCAGGACCGTCCTTTTATCCAGAGATGGGTGTGACCCACCCTACTAGTATGCCCAAACCACCACAAGTTCTGATGCCATGGGCTGGTAATAATTATGTGATGGGGAGTGGGAGTCAGGATCATGGTCGGGTTGGACCCATGGGCGCTTTGGGTCACATGATCACACCAGGCTTGGGAGCACGGAATTTTGGAATGTGGCAGAAAAGGGAGCGCATGACTTAGATCCGGTGGAGTCAATGATATAATTATATGATTATATCATTCGTACCAACCCACCACAAAAAAAAAAAAAAAAATTGGGATTCTCCTTTAAAGTCCATCCATGACATGACACGTCCTTTTATTATGACATGACAAGTTGCTGGTTGCACGCATACTGAAGTTTGAACATTGCACCCCTTGTCCATCTTTATAGAAAGTCATATAAAGTTCCCAGAAATTACAGCCAATTGTGAATAATCACAATGGCCGAGAACGAACCTGATCTACATCCTACTGATTAAAAGTTTCCTTCCATCACTCAACAAAATTTATGTCCTTTTGACTTACGTGGATGGATGGAGACCCTGTTACATGGGTTTTACTTGTTGCCGTTCAATACGAGTAAATCAGTTATGGTCATCACGTTATGCTCATAATCGGCTCATCCGTCCACCCATGATGATTTAGACCACTGAATTGATGGGTCTGTGTGGCCCAAACACAATCAATTCCCTGGCAGAATTTCCTAACCCAAAATAATCATCATTATTTGCCTCAGGCCATCACTTGTGTGTGTTATCCTATTATTAATGGACGATCATGTGTTCTGTAATAACCATGCTCTGATACCACATGTTAGCCTATTATTAACATGAACCCTAAGATCGAGAACATCATGATTATCACGTGTAGGATTTAATTAAAGATTACCTCCAGACATCCTGATGCAGAGAGCTTTCCGATCCTGCTGTCTGATGTTGATGTTGAGATCCGCCCAAGAAAACTTTAGGGAATAACTTCAGTTTCTCTCTCCTTGCCTATGAGCCTTAATATGTTGAATTTTGTGAATGAGTCTTTGTGATGGAGGAAAGACTCTTTTTTATAGGTGGAGAGATGACCAAATATATTCCAATTAGGATTCCATTAGTTTTAATCTCAACCGTCCATCAAGGTAGAGTTTGTTATGGAATATATCTCTTTAGGAAACCTTATATGAGTAAAAGATAGCATGTATCCTATGAAAACGGGATTCCTATAATGACCACAATTTATGGAAAGGTAAGGACTTGTAGTCTAAGTAAAAGACCTAAAAATAATTTCCTTACAGCTATTAGTCTTCCTTGCTCAATAAGGAGCTTTTCTTTGATCAAGGAAACCCAATCTCCATCCAAAAAGGTAGGGGCCTTTTTCTCCTTGTTTGCTTCTTCTCGGACAATATCATTATCACCATAAGAAGAAGACAAGACGAAGAAGGAGAAGAAGATGAAGAAGAAGAAGCAGCAGCAGCAATTTGGCTCTGCTGGCTATTCCCCTCCTCAAATCCTTCAATAGGCACAGCTACAATTTCTACTAGAGAAGTGGTTTCTGCCATTTAATTCTTGGTGGGTGTTTTTTTTCCTCCTTCCCAACACTCTCAACTTGAAATGAGTAAGGAGAAGACAAGGAAAGGGATGTGACTTGTGAATGCCTGTTAATATATGCTTTGTGGAAAATGAAGAACATCCTAAATGCACGGAAGCCACCTATCTTGTGAGTCCATGCGCCTAAAGCTGATCAAAGTTCTTTACTTGTGGTGGTGCCAAATGCTTGATGCCAATAACATCCTTGTTTGGCCATAGAGGATGGAGGCTTATGCGAGACAAGTTATTTAATTCCAGAAAGAATATTAATAAATCAAGAGTCCGGACACTGTTAGTGTCTCACTCGAGCTATTCTTAGAATTTCACCGAGTTGCTCAAAATGAATGTCTTCTGTATGAAATGTCCCCTTGCATAATAAGAGTTTATCCTACAAAAAGATTGAACATATGATTAAATAACGTAATTAACATAATCTTATATGTTATTGATCATATTTAGTATATACTCAATTTTTACAATGCGACTATATCCGAGTTGAGTAAAATTTGAGAATATTCCATGCAGAGGTAGGACAGTCATTTCGAGCGACCAAGATTTTTTCAGAGGCTACACCCATTTTTTTAGGAGGCCTAAGCAAGACAATAAGCTGATCCAGACTCATACATCAAAATGTACATTTATCTTCAGTGAATCTATATAAAATCATTTCCGTCATAGGCATCGTTTGGTGATCTCAAGTTACCATGTCAGTATTGGCCTCTGTCTTCTTACTCTTACCCTGGTAAGAGGAAGGAGAAAACATGGGACGAGAGGACTTGACTACCTCAGAACTTGTATATTTTGGAATAAAGGCAGGAGCCATTTTGGAATAAAGTTAAGAGCCAAAATATAGATGTCAGCTGTTTTAATGTGGAATCTATTTTTGGAATAAAGGTAAATCATCAAAAACTAAAAATTGGATCCGATTACCGTTCCTAATCCGTCTGTTCCTAATCCGTTAATCCGTTCCAATTTCCTATTTTTGGAACGGATTGACGGATTAGGAACGGATTAACGGATTAGGAATGGACGGATTAGGAACGGTAATCCGTTCCAATTTCTTGTTTTTGGTATAATTAAAGTCGAAACTCGAAACACAAGATCAGTGGTTTGTTCATTACTTTTTGAATAAAGCATTTGTGATTGTAAACTTTGGCAGTAAGGAATAGATCCATCACTTTTTTAACCTTGAAGATTCATTTGGATGCTTTTTTTATGGGAAAATTAGCAAGAGGTCCCTTAATATTGTCGTTTAAGGCCTCTAATCCACATGATTTTCAGTTAAGGCCTCTAGTCCATGCGCTTAGTCTTATTTCAGGTGGAGGTCCCTAAGCATGCCAGATCATACATTTGCATGATTGATTTGCCCTTTTAACCGTATGAAGTTATGTCACAAATTTAATCCCTAATTCTAAGATCCTTAATATGATATTTAATGACCGATTTGCCCTTGTAAACGCATCAAGCTTTCATACGGGTTTTATTTTTTAGTTTTAGATCAAGTTTAGAAATTCAAATGGGAGGGAATAGATCAAGTTTCAAAATTCAAATGGGAGGGAACGTGCCCATTTGACTTGAGTGACCCCTTATGTAAGGCATCAGCAAGGCGACTGGTTGCGAGGAGCACTTGGTGACCTACATCATGCAAAGACAAGGAATAAAGTGCAAGAGAATGCTTGGGAAGAATCCCCTTAATAAAGTAAACCCACAAGCCGGGCCAGCTAGCGAATAATCAGAGGAGGGACCACAACCTGGGCTAGCTACAAGAGAAAAAAACAAGATGGGACATGTTAAACCCCGTGACATCGGCTTCTTCAACAATAGTAACTAACAAAAACAACGACTTCTTCAAATTCGTGATTCTCCTGTAGAGGTGGGGCATCAGTGCTAACCAGGCATGGTGCACCGAGAACGAGAGATTGCTTAGATGGTTGACAACTTGAATTTGTCCGGGTTTTGAAAAAAGTCGGATAAATTTATCTTAGTCTTGAAAGAAATAAGATAAATTTATCCGAGTTCTTTAACAAATTCAAATAAATTTATCTGAGCTTGGAATAAATTTATCTGAGTTTGAAGTGAATTTATCTGAGTTTGGTATGGATTTATTTGAGTTTTGAAACAAACTCAGATAAATTCAGATAAATTTATCTGACTTTCTGTCACAAACTCAGATAAATTTATAAGCAATGAAACAAACTCCGATAAATTTATCTGTTTGCAAATTATAAACATAATGCTAGGGTTTGAAGATGATCACTGCTTGCAAATGTTGTAATATTCAACTTACTTCTTATTTGGATTGAGCGAAAATGGATTAGAGGAAGAAGAAGATGACTCGGACAAAGAAGAAGAAGAATCAGAAGAGAAAGAAGAAGGAGGAGAAGGAGGAGAAGAATAAGAAATCAGATAAACCCTATAGATAAATTTATATACGTACAGATTGCTAAGGTTTGAAGAGCTACTCCTATAGATTTTGTATTACCTAGGGTTCGAAATCAAACGAATCACTTCTTCAACCACTAAATCGACGATAAAAAATAATTTCTTCGAAGATGATACGACTGCTTTAGACTCTCTGAGGTTAATCTCCTTCCTTGATTCTGTTTCTCCCTTCTCCTTGCCTTCGCTGTTCAAAATGCCTGATTTCTCGTTTCCTTCCTTCTTTGACAAGATTCCGCGATTTAGTCTGATTGTTTTTTAATAACGCGATAAGGGATTAGGAGGGACATTATGGAGTACTTTTCAAGTATATAAAACTTGAGAAGGGACCTTTGCCTGTACGAAAATAAATCGTGGAGAGTTTGCAATAGAATGCAATGTTAAGGGACCTCCGGCCAAACGCCCCTTTTTTTATCTATAGTTAAAATGTGCTAGTCCTAGATAGAAAGAAACGATTTTATTTCTCTGTCACTATTCGTTCCGGTGCGAGGCAGATCCAATGAACTTGCTATGAATGCTCTTTCCTTTGGATGGCCGAACAAAAGGCTCCGAAATCCATTAATTAGAGAAATCTCTGAAGTCACGACTATCTGGAACTCTGCTCCTCCTAGAATCCTTCATCACTTGACTAGCATTGAACTCTATCGAGTTAGATGGTGATCCAAAACTCTTTACCAAGAGTTTTATCCCAATCCAAATAAATTATTAATTAAATGGGAGTAGCTCTAGCCAATTAGTTAATTTGTCATGGATCCCATGGTAGGCGGGCCACATGATTTCTAGCAAAATGCATTTTCTATCCATCACAGTTTTAAGGTTATTTGATAAGGATATCAATTAGCTAGATTAGCTTCAAGGGGATGTTGATAAGATCAAGTCGATAACTTGGCTTCTCAACATAAAGGTATGCCATGTTAATAATGTGATAATATTGCAAAATATCAAGATTCTAAAAAAGGAATCAATTTTATAAAATATTAATGAATTGAAAAGTATTTATGCAGCCTCTACTAATTAACGCCTCGAGGTTTTACTATGAATGGAAGAATCTTAATATGGTATTAGAGCCAACCGGTTGTGAGTTTGAATCCCAAGAGGAACAACGGGGGGCTACATTTATAGTCAATTGACCCCACTAACATTTGAAAAATTATTAAAAAAAATTCTTTAATGAATTGAACTTATGGAAGATTTTGACCCCACTCAATGCCTAAGTTAATGGGCCATCTATCTACCAAAATTTAAAGAAGAAATGAACTAATAGAAAATAATTATTTTTGTTGACCTCACTGACTCGAATTCCTGGAGCTGTCACTGGGGGGTTTGCATATTTCAATATCCAGCCCACCCAACTCAAACCCGGCCGGATCTGCCTATTGTGAGCTTAGGCAGTAGAAGAGTTGATTATGCAACTTGCGCACATACTTTGGAATGGACCAAATGATCATGAAATGTTAAGAAACAGTTGATTGTTACCAGGGAAAAAAAAGTGAAGATCTGATGGTTAGAAGCGCCCAATTGCATAATTGCCTCAGCTCTCTTTTACCAATGGTATCATCAATGAATTAACTGGTTCCAATATTACTAATATTTCTCAATCACATTGGAGTGAACATCATTTTTTCAAATTACAGCAATACTTTAATTTGTTTGTCGAGGATAACAGTTGCATTTGTACAATCTGGCAGGTTGTATCATCTACTCCACTGTTTTTTCAAGCTATGCATGCACACTTGTATACTGTTTTGAAGGTAGTATTTTATCCATTTAAATTTTGAAGGTAGTAGTTTATCCATTTAAATCTTGGTGTATGGAGTCACTCCAGACCTCATGTTGAACATGGTAGATGTATTCAAAATCCAATATGTTTAATGTTAGGTTTATGGGTTTTAGGTTTTGGCTCGTTTTGTAGGCCCAATGTAATTAGGGTTTAAGGGTAGTTTAGTATTTGAGTTTCATATATATTATCCTTATGGTTGTAACCCTAGTAGTATGGGAGAAAACTCTGATTAGTGAAACCAGAGAAGAAGACGGGCTTTGTTCGTGGACGTAGGTGTGAAATCACCAAACCACGTAAAACTGTGTTCTCCTTTTGTGTGGCTTGTTTGATTGCTTCTTGATCGCACGCTTCCGCACACACGATCACAATAAATTGGTATCAGAGCATTGTTGTGGTACGCGATCAACGACGGAGATCGGGTTGGTTTTAGCAGACAGAAGTGGATCTCGCCAGATCGGTGAGATCAAGGTGGGCCGCACAGATCGTGTGGTTTCTTGGCTGTCGCTGCGCAGAGGAGGAGTTCTCGTTTTGCCAGTGGATCTCAGTTCGTGGAACAGAGGGCTGCTACAGAGGGCTGCTCTCGTCGTCTTGCAGAAACCAGAGACAGAGAAGATCGCCGTCTTCGCCGGATTTGCAGAGAAGAAGTCGCAGCAGACCGCGCGCAGATCTTCGCCGGAGAAGAGGACCGCCGCCGCCGCCCGTCATTAGCATCACTGGTCGCTATCGGCTGCCGTCCTGCTCTGCTGTGTTTTGTTGAAGAAGATAGCCACGCTATCAGATTTGTAGCAGCTGCCCCCATCGCCATCTTCGCCGGGACGTGATCGGAGAAGAAACGTCGTCACGCAGCACGTCGCCGGACCGGAGATCAAGGCACTGCGCCGCAGTCATCGCCGGAACCAAGAGAAGAAGAAGACAGGGCTGCCCTGTCGCTGGTTCTGTTCCAGAACCGAAGAAGGAGAAGAAGACAGACTGGGTCTGTTTTTGGGTTTAGTTTCAGTTCGGGTCAGGTCCGACCCGATCGCCCGTGAAGCCCAGTCCACAGCCCGGACCAGGTCAGGTTAGTCCGGGTCAGTTCCGCCTGACCCGTGAAGCAGAAAGCCCATCCAGCAGCTGCTGACGTCAGCGCCACGTCAGCGAACAGTACGGTCAAAGACAGATTTGACCAATTGGACGGCCAGAATTGTTTTGGGAGTTTCGGAGGCATCCGGACTCAGAATTGAGCTCCGTTTTTTTTTGTTGGATTCGTATCGACTAGATCTACGATCTGAACGAAGTGGATTGTTAGTTTGACAGTCAGAAACAAAATGGCAAGCTCATCATCAGCAAAGACAACCATCTCGAATGCAAAATTCGAGGTCGAGAAATTTGATGGTACCAATAACTTTGGTATGTGGCAATGTGAGGTTAGAGATGTTCTAAGCCAACAAGGGTTGGAAATTGCTCTCGAAGATAAGCCCAAAGAGATGGAAGATAAGGAATGGCAGAAGATCAATCGTCAGGCATGTAGCACCATCAGATTATGTCTCGCGAAGGATCAGAAATACTCAGTGATGAGAGAAACTTCTGCAAAAGAGTTGTGGCAGAAATTGGAGGAAAAGTATATGACCAAGAGCTTGGAGAATCGGATCTATTTGAAGAAGAAACTTTTCCGCTTCGAGTATCGTCAAGGTATTTCTATGACTGAACATCTCGATGATTTTAATAAGATTATTGCTGATTTGATGAACATTGATGTGAAAGTTGATGATGAAGATAAGGCATTACTTCTTCTGAATTCGCTTCCCGATAGTTATGATCATTTTACTCACACTTTGATCAACGGGAAGACTGAGGTTAAATATGATGTTGTGTCTGCTGCTTTGATGAATAATGAATATCGGAAGAAGGACAAACAGGCCCACAGGGATTCATCATCTGACAATAAGAGGCAGATCAGATGATAGGACATCTGGTAATAACTCTCGTTCTAAATCGAGAGGAAAATCAAAACCACCTGCAAAAGATGAATGTGCGTTTTGTCGCAAAAAGGGGCATTGGAAGAAGGATTGTCCAAAGTTGAAAAACAAGGACAAAGATAAATCTGATGCAAACATTGGACACGATGGAGATGATGATTCTGATTTTAATTTGACTGTTTCTTCATTGGTATGCCATTCTGACGAATGGATTTTAGACTCGGGTTGTACCTATCATATGTGTCCCAACAGGGAATGGTTTTCCAGCTTTCAAGAGTTGGATAGTGGAACAGTTTTGATGGGCAATGATAGTGCTTGCAAAACAAAAGGGATAGGAAAAATCCGTTTGAAGATGCATGATGGAGCAGTTAGAGTTTTGACAGATGTTCGGTATGTACCGGATTTGAAGAAGAATCTTATCTCATTGGGTGCTTTAGACTCCAAAGACTTCAAGATTACCATGGAAGGTGGAGTTCTAAAAGTTGTTTATGGTGCACTTGTGTTAATGAAGGGTGTCCGAAGAGGTAATCTGTATTTCTTGCAAGGGAGTACAGTTGTAGGTGGAGCAGCAACAGTATCTCATAGCTCAAATGAGACTGTTACAGACACTACCAGATTGTGGCACATGCGTCTAGGGCATGCTGGGGAGAGAGCATTGCAGGGTTTGGTTAAGCAAGGCTTATTGCAAGGTGCAAAGACCTGCAAGTTGGGATTTTGTGAACATTGTGTTTTTGGCAAGCAGACAAAAGTGAAGTTTGGCACCGCGATCCATCGCACTCAAGGCACACTAGACTATGTTCATTCGGATGTATGGGGTCCTACCAAAGTGGCATCTTTGGGAGGTATGCACTACTTTGTTACATTCGTTGATGACTTCTCCAGAAGAGTATGGGTGTACATCATGAAGCACAAGGATGAAGTTTTGAATGTGTTCTTGAAGTGGAAGAAAATGATTGAAACACAGACTGGCAGAAAGATCAAAAGGCTTAGGTCAGATAACGGTGGAGAGTACAAGTCTGATCCGTTCTTGAAAGTATGTCAGGATGAGGGGATCGTGAGGCATTTCACAGTTAGTGGGACTCCGCAACAGAATGGGGTAGCAGAACGCATGAACCGCACTATATTGGAGAAAGTTCGGTGTATGTTGTCTAATTCTGGATTAGGCAAAGCTTTTTGGGGTGAGGCCGTTGCTTATGCTTGTCATCTAATCAATAGGTTGCCTTCTGCTGCGATCGAGGGTAAAACACCCATTGAGGTATGGTCTGGAAAACCCGCTACTGATTATGATAAATTGCATATATTTGGTTGTCCTGCTTATTTCCATGTCACAGAGAGTAAGTTGGATCCAAGGGCCAAGAAAGCTATATTCTTGGGTTTCAGCAGTGGTGTGAAAGGATACCGGCTATGGTGTCCAGATTCAAAGAAACTTGTTCTTAGCAGGGATGTGACTTTTGATGAAGCTGCTATGTGTAAACAGAACAAGCAAAATGACTCTCAGGAGGAAAGCAAGGCCAATGGTAAATCGAAGCAGGTGGAGTTTGATATCGTCCCAGTTGAGTTAGAGGGTGATGATACAGATGAGGAGGAGACTCAAGAGCCTCCACAAGAGCAAGCAGATTCTATTGCAACCAGTAGACCGAAAAGGAATATTCGAAAACCTCAACGGTACTCTGATATGGTGGCATATGCACTTCCGATGGTTGAAGAATCTGTTCGTACCACCTACAAAGAAGCAAAGTGGCATTTGGAAAACACAGATATGCTGACCAAGGTGGTGACTAGGGTCAAGTTTAAGGACTTGATCAACATTCTGTGATTTTGAGCACCTTCGAGTGTATGGCGCTTTCGGGCGCATTTGGAGGCGTGTGATTGCATGCCAAGGTGGAAAATATTGTGGCCTGCAAATCTCGCCAAGGTGGAGATTTGTTAGGTTTATGGGTTTTGGGTTTTGGCTCGTTTTGTAGGCCCAATGTAATTAGGGTTTAAGGGTAGTTTAGTATTTGAGTTTCCTATATATTATCCTTATGGTTGTAACCCTAGTAGTATGGGAGAAAACTCTGATTAGTGAAACCAGAGAAGAAGACGGGCTTTGTTCGTGGACGTAGGTGTGAAATCACCGAACCACGTAAAACTGTGTTCTCCTTTTGTGTGGCTTGTTTGATTGCTTCTTGATCGCACGCTTCCGCACACACGATCACAACATTTAAATCATGAAGGGCCTGCCTGTATTCAAACTCTCACAGGATATTATATTCAAGTTCATTGGTTTTCAAAGATACAGTGAGTAAATTCCTTAAAATTGAGATGTCCTGCAGAAGTCTCCCTGTTAATGACTAGATCCTTGTATTTCTACTACAATGAGCCTATTTAACAAGGGACGAGTTAGTGAGTTACCTTGACCAACTTATTATATTTAGCAAAAGTGTCACATAATATGAAACAGCTAAGTCAATTCAGATTAGTGTAATTCATATTCATGGATATCAGTGTAGTGTGGAATGAAAAATTATCATAGCTGCAGGGGATTTTATTTGTTCTCCAGTAGGAAATAAATGAATATAGTACCTTACCAGTCTCATTTTATAACTCATGCTGTCATATATATTGCTCAAATGGATTTGAGAAATAGTAGGCAAGAAATAGGTGAAAACTAGGTTCATAAGTTGCAGCAATTAGGAGAAATGAACCCATGAGCTTTTTCTCTTGAAATGATCATAGTTGAAGCAGCATGAGAGTTGGGCTCTCCATACAAGTAATCTCAATTGGCTGGATTTGCCCCATATCACAAGAGGAAAAAATAACTTGGAATAGGAGCTAAAAATCTATTCTGCTATACTGGTTATGTTTATACTAACTACAAGAAGAATTAAGATATTCCTTTAATTTCATCAGGTGAGTAACGAATTGTCGTCGTTGTATATCTGAAATCTCAAACAGTTCTTAGCAAAGCTTCAACTTTGTAAAACGCATGCATCACAATCAAATCGATGCATGGTTTTATTTTTATTTTTCCTGCCACACAAGAAGCAGCTAGGAGTAGTACATTTGAAATAAAGGAGAATCAAGAGGTAAAGGAGAGAAACACTTCCCTGTAGCTTTTCTACAGAATGACTTACCTTCAACAGCTAATTTACTTCAGTTTTATATGGAGTAATGGACAACTCTGTTTTTGAAATCAGAATGCCATCATTATCAGCATATAGCCATTCTCCATCGCGAATTATGGTGCCTCCAATGTGAACAGGCAAGTGTGTTTCACCAGAGAGATTTTTGCCGGGCCGCCATGGACTAGATGCCAAAGCTCGAACTCCAATATCACAGCCATTGATCTCATTAACATCTCTAACACATCCATTAACCAAGACACCAGACCAGCCCATATTTTTGGCCAAGTGCGCCAGCTTCCCCCCTATCATGGCACGCCTCATGCTTCCACCACCATCTATCACCAAGACCCTTCCGTCCCCTCTCGTCTGCAGAAGTTCCTTTACCAAAAAATTCTCTTCGAACACCTTAATCGTTACAGTCGGTCCAAAGAACGCTTCAGAACGACCATAGATTTTGAAGACTGGATAAAGAATCCGCAGATCACCATTCTCCAAAAGTTCTTCATTTTCGTCGCAAATGTCTGCAGTTGCGAAAGCGGCCATGTGTCCTGTTGATACATGCAGCTTAGCTTAAGTGAATTCTGAAATGCAATTCAAAAACACAATTTTGAAGAGAATTATGTTCAGTCCAATGGTGAAGACCACTCTGATCACTTGAAATCAACCTGCAACACTTTGTGGGTCCCACCTGAATGCTGATGGATGGAAGATGCAAGGGATACCCTGAGCTGCATATGTTGATGATTCATCCATCTGATAAGGGATATCCAAATAGATGAACATAAACAATCTAGCCCTTGACTCTGGCTATGAAAATCCAACCATGGCAATGTGGGCCATGTACAGGACAATATAGTTTGCTCCCAAAACCATGGCAATGTAAGCGAATCCCTTTATGCAGTCAGCATCATATTATTATACAATGTGGGAAGATCCCACTAGACTGATTTTTTGGTTCTCACTAAAAATTTTGTCTGCGTATCTAAAGACTCAACTGTTGATACCTTTACATTGATTCCATTACATCCCTAAGCTATAGCTCAGCTGATAGAGAAGTGGGTACGTGAGTTAGAGTTCTGAATATAGGGAAAAAGGGAAAGACTGAATCCATTACTATTTTTTATATTTTAATTTTGGGCATCATCTTAGTATTAGTATCCTTTAGCCCAGGCTGCAGTTCACTGAAAACAACCAATTAAAATTTCTTCATGATTTCATCCTTACACGCACCACGGAAAACTGCGCATTGGACTTGACTCAGTATCAGAATCTTCTTAAAACACAGCCAATGATCAGTTTAATCCGGCCAAAAAACAACTGGAGCAAAGTATTCACCGACACCAACCCATTCCACAGTTCATAGCGGTCACTTAAGGTTAATGTTTGATCCATATCATAATCAAAGTATCCAGTCAATAAAAAGACTTTCAATTAATAGCTTGAGAAACTTTAATTGATCACTTACATCATGACATTTTGACAACTAGGGATTGCTCAGTTAATTGGCAATCCTGTTTGTCACCTGGCCATCCAGGAATTGATCCTCTTCCCACTTGTGTGGACTATAACCTATAGACCATATCAAACATTTTGTGAAGAAAGAGTGCTTCATAGCAATTCATCACAAAAAAGACTGCTTCATAGCAGTTCATCACAAAACAATGATGTACCAATTGGATCTACTAAACCTTTAGAGTGCGTTTGTGCAACGAGATCTGCATATTTCCATTTCGTGAGAGAGGAATCTTCAATTTCTGCCTCTGACATAATATAAGAAATCGGAATCGTCTCTATTGAGGAAAATTAGTTCATTTTTCTCCTTTTTTCCGAGAAAAAATGTGTCATTCCAAATGGCAAAAAAAAGGTCGCATGGATAATTATAACAACTTTCCTCTTTGCCATGGATTCATGGATTCCTCTTGCCGTACAAGCATACTACAGTAAAAGGGAATTCTTGGTCCCACCTAATCACAGTGTACCAAGATATACTCAAGAAGTGGACAAAGTCAAGTGCCGTCTCATATCCATAAACTAAAACCAAAAGGGTACGTGTTTATTTGCTGAAATTCAAAGCATTCACTTTTGAGGAGAATTATAAATTCTTCAAATACCATCCCTAAGTAGGTTCACCAAATCTCCTATATATGCACCAATTTAGAGATGTCAAATGGGCCAGTCTGACACGGCACAACACGAGAGTCAATGGCCTGTGGCCTGGCTCGTCCCGGTCAACAACACAACCCACGACACGGGTCGTGCTAGGCCGAGGTGCCAGGCATGAGCAGCCCAGTTGGGCGTGGCCCGGCCCGTGTTGTTCGTCGTGCTTCACGGGCCGGCACAGCCGAGCCCAGCAGTCAGCGGGCCGTGTTGGGTTGAGGTGCCTAGCACGAGTAGCGCCCGGCCCATGTCCATCGTGCTTCACTAGACGGCACAGCACGGCCCGCCAAGCCTATCCAATGGTAAAAACTGGATAGTTTTTTTTTTAAGTCATTTGCACAACCCTCCCACCCCCCCCCCCCCCCCCCCAAAAAAAAAAAAAAAAAAAAAGGAAAACAGCCATAAAACAATCATATAAGGGTTATTTTGTATCTTTTTAAATTTTACAAAGTATATAAATAGTCTCACCCTCCCATTCTCATTCCTCACCAAAATCATACAACTTTCTCACTCTCTCTACACTCTCTAACTCTCTCTCAAAGCATTCAACTCTCTAAGAAGTTTTTAGAGGGCTAAAGACCAAGTCATGAAGAGATAAGAATAAAGGGAACTTAAAAAATATGGAGGTATTTATATCATTTAAATTTGAGATTCCATATTTTTATGTCTCTAATATATTATATTAACTCTCATCTTCTCTCCTTTCTTATATTAATTGTCACAAAAAGAAGGCTATTACTATTATTATATAACTTTTGGTTTCAAATTTCATTTTTGAAATATGGCTGGAAGATCTTCTAGAAGAGTCCCTACACAATCTTCTACTGTTAATTTAGGGGAATTAGAAGATGATTCTGTTGAATTGGAAGAGGGTGAATTAGGTGAAGTCCCAATACATCCCACTAGTTCTCGTAGAACATCCAAGAGAACTAGAACTTCCCTTGTTTGGTAGGCTTATAAAATTATTACGGTTATTGAAGATGGAAAATGTCCCTAAGGCTAAATGTAAATATCGTGGTAAGATTTATGTTGCCGAATCAACTGGGGGTATCGGCCATTTGATAAGGCATAGGAAAAAATGTGAGCCAAAACATATTGCGGGACTCCATGGGGGGGGGGCAGACCCAAGTTTCTACTACTAATGGTAATAGTTTGGGGCTTTTTTCTTATAATGTTGTTACTGCTAGACAATCACTTATTAGAATGATTGTTTTATCCGAATTACCATTTGCTTTTGCTGAAAATGAGTTTTTTTTTTTTTAAGAATATGTCCAAAATAATCTTACACCACAATTTAGAAAGATTTTTAGGAACACTGCTAGAAATAATGCTATTAGGCTTTGGCAAAGTGAGAAGGAAAATATTAAAAACTACTTGGCAGACATTCCTAGTAGAATAGCTAAAACTACAGGTATATGGTCATCTAGAGGAGATGATATTTATCTTTGTATTACTGCCCATATCATACATATAGAGTGGGTTATTAATAAACGAATAATTAGTTTTGCCAAACTTGAATGGCCACAAGGTGGAAACACAATGAGTTCCCTTATTTTGGAAAAAATAGATGAATATAATATTAAGGATAAAGTTATCGCTGTAACTTTAGATAATGTAACAAATAATATAGTGACTATTGAACTAATAAAATCGAAGATGCCACTTGCATCTAATTTGATAGAAGGTTCTATCTTTCAAAATAGATGTGTATGTCACATCTTAAATCTCATTGCACAAGTTGGTTTAAAGGATATTTTCATTACAAAAGAAGAAATTAGAAAAATTGCTAAATATGTTTTCTACTTCGCACAAAGAAGACAATTAAATTCCAGAATATGTGCGAGGCATAATGTATCAGCTATAAAAATACCCAAAGATATTGAACATAGATGGAATTCTATGTATAATTGGTTAAAGAAGACAATTGATAGAAAATCAGTTTTGAATTAATATTGTGCTTTTAACGCACAAGATTTGTTGATGACCAAGGAACATTGGGAGTTGTGTACCCACATAAGATCGAGATCATTTATTACAATTTTTTATACTGCAATATTATTTTTCTCCGAGGTGTATCCCACATATATATAATGGAGCTTTAAATTCTCTTTTTGAAATTACTTTACAATTTGAAAGATTTACTTAAAGACGTTGATAAAAAAAATGGAAGAAAAATTTAATAAATATTGGAAAGATGCTCCAATGACATTTTGTTTAGCTGTTGCATTAGATCCTAGGTTAAAATTAATTGGTGTATAGTTCTTTTATTGAAGAAATAAAAAAATAATATGGACCACCAAGATTTAGATACATTTTCAAGTATAAGGACAAAATTAGAAACACCTTTTCAATCTTATTTTGACCAAATGGGTACAACGAGAGGCCATCAACAAGTCTAGCAATCAAGTGTAGTTGGGTGGAATCTGTTTTATAGTGGACTGGGCGGAGCCTCCAACTCAAGTAATACAATGACGAAGTTATCCTCGTATCTTGACTCCGGTATATTACAGATGCAAGATGCATCTAGTTTTGACGTTTTAGCATGTGGAAACAACACAAGAATATGTTTTTGGTGTTAGCCACCATGGCTCGTGATCTACTAACTATTTCAATGTCTTTTGTAGAATCAAAATAGGCTTTTAGTGCAGGTGGATGTGTGGTGGATTATTTGAAGAAATAGTTAAGTATTGTGTTTACCTACGGGACTGGTAATTGGCTAACAAGAGAAAGCAAGAGTTGAAAGAAATTGAAGATTATGATCCAGCCAAATACATTAGCGGACTACAAGTCTGATTTTTTTACTTTTTCTTCATTGTAATTTGTAAATATAAAAGTTTATTATTTTTTAATATTTTTATTCTCTAAAAAGATTGTAAAATTTGTAAGATAATCCTATTGAAAAACCTTCAAGTAGGAAAGGTCCAAATGGTTCTATTCTCAGTGGAGTAGGTCGAGCTTGACCAAATTACTTAAATACGTGTCATTCTATTCTCAAGGTGTATGTTTTAATTTTTAATTTTGAGTGTAAGACAAAAAAAAAATAAAGAGAAGAAAGTAGACTGGTCGAAACAGGAGGCACGGTGGATACAGAGGCACGGGCCGGCCTTGCTGGGCTGAGCTCCCAGCCGACACAGCACTGCCCATTTGACATCTCTACGCACCATCCAAGATGCTGAAATTTGGGTTTTTCTTTTCTTCTTTCTTTGGTAAATCTAGAATTTGGAGAACTTGAAATATCACTTTTGGGCTTTTAATTTTGGTTTGGAGAATTAAAAGCCAAAAAGTGACACTTCAAAATGCTGAGTTCGGACAACAAATAACATTATTGTTAGAAACTCCTAATACATAGAATTCCTGTCAAAGATTCTTGCAAATGAATGCCTTTTTATAAAGAGGAAAAAAAGGGTGTGTCTGTGTGCGGTTAAGAATCAACAAGTGCAAGAAAGAAGCAGCGTATGGATGTAAATGAAGCTATATATGGATTTTGAAGAAATCCTCACAAATCACGCATCAAATAAATTATGGATACAGGGCCTATTTGTTTGCTGAGATTCAGAAAACTTATATTAGGAAGAATTACAAATTTTCCAAATGTTGATCCTTAGCAAGTTTCCAAAATGCCAAGTACAACTGAGCACTTCAGAAGCTCTGGAAATTGAAGAATTTCAAACGCCAAAGTGCCATTTCAGAAGGCTTCACTTTTAGGGCACATTTGTATATGTCTACGGAAAATCAATCCGGCCCTTGGACTTTTTCCTCTTCTATAGAAGAAATAATTAGGACCCTCATCGAAAAAGATTTTCCACAAAAAAAAAAAGGCTTGGCTCATTTATGCGCTTTTCCTCCTATAGAGAGGCCACACCAACATAAAATTTACTATAGCATAGAAAAGTATTTCCGCAATCCTCACTTTTTCCACAGAAAATTAGCCACAGGCGTGCCTGTTATATCCTGTTAATGAAATGACAATTTCAAAATCAGTCTCTGACATCAGACCAAGAAAATTCTACTTTTGTGCTCATGTAAAAAGAATCTTGGGGGACTGGAAAAATGTAAACAATAATATTAATTTTCAGAACTTGCAGGCACAGGGGTTCTCAAAGAACTTTTGACATTTTTCAAGTCTTGGTGGGGGCTAAATCGCCATCCCTAAACATAATGAAATTCCTCCAAACAAACACCCACTGAGGAGAGTGGACCTTAACCTGTAATGTGGGATAGAAACAGACTTACTAGGAAAACGATGGATTTGAGTTTGAAGATTATACAGACTCCAGTTTAGAGTGCACACCAATGGAAAAATATCAGATATCTTATCTCATTGGTTCATATGAGTGCCTTGAGCCCCTGAACCACATATAAATAACGCCAGGGCAAAACCTAAGACAAGACAAAACTAAAATAAAATTGCACACCATGTGGTGAGAAGGTACGGTCGTTCACCCACCTTGATTTTATTATATACTCCATGCAACGGGGACCACTTAATTATACATAATGTACATATCTCAACTCATTTCAGGTTCCTGCTAGAGATAATCCGGACCATTTAAGATGAATTGATCATCCCCTCCACTTATCAATTCTCAAATTTTAAGTTCAAAAGAGGTAGATTCTAACCTCAGATTGAGCACCATGATTGGCGCTGAGGCACTGCGGCTGATGCGGTTTTAGTGATGGATGCTACTCACAGTGTGAGACGGCGGAATCCACTCAATTTGAACTGAAGCTCGAGGTGATATTAGTGGAGGGGGTGAGATTCATCTTCAACGAAATAGATTATCTCTATGTGGGGCCCACGATAAAGTTCAAGAAAAGTATTACGCGGTTCCATGTAATAGCCATGAGAGAGGATCTCGACTCATCTAAGCACAGCCCATTGGTCTACCCGGGCTTAGCCGATGGGCCTAAAAGGCTAATAAGAGTATTTCATGGGCTCAACCCAATAATAAAAATACTAAGCTTGCCCATATGACCATCTAGCTTTTATTTGGTTGGTCCGAGCCATTTAGACATTTAACTCTTTTATCGGGTGGCGGTTAACCGCAGATTTTAAGTAGGCTAACCGCCAACGACCCGTTGGAGAGCTTTCTATATATACTTGAGCTCATTCCGATGGCCATAACTTTTGGATTTTGTAGACCTCTTTGTCCATACTTGTGCCCTCATAGTAAAACCATCAAGAGAGCTCCTATAATCCAATTCCATACACACTTAAGCTTTAATTAAGCATACTTAAGAGCATTCAAAGCTCTATTAGAGTGTGATTAGTAGAATCTCATCTAAGAAACTTCGAGCCCTTCAAGTTAAACCTCTTTATCCCTAGACCCAGACTCCTAAACTCACTTGGTTGTGCATATCATTGGAGCATCATCTACACCAAGGAGGATTGCAAGGAGCCAAAGCTTGGAACTTTGCATTCAAGCATCGAAGAACACTCTCAAGACCAAGTCAAGAGACAGGTGTTCTTGTTTAAATTTGTAAAACATCATTTTAAAGTGGATTGGATCTTCGTGGTCGAACCACTATAAAAAAAATAGGATTGGTGGATTAGATCTTTGTGGTCGAACCACCGTATCAAAAAATAGGTGTGTATTTGATTGGAGGTTTGCCTCATTTTAGTGGAACCAAGAGTGGAAACTCTTGAGAAGTGGATGTAGCTCAAGGGACCGAACCACTATAAATCACTTGTGTCAATTTCTCTCTATTTCTCTATGCATCATTATAACTTAATTATGTTTTAGAGTTACATGTGCTAGATAGTCACTTCTTAAATAAAATTGACATTATAACTTAATTATGTTTTAGAGTTACATGTTCTAGATAGTCACTTCTTAAATAAAATTGACACACACTTGTGCTAATTCACATTGATCTTATTGGTATATCATAAATGGGGTTTAGCACACCCAACTTGTTTAACACTTCACTTAATCACTTGATAGCATTCTCTACAATCATACATTGTTGTTAATTTCAAGTACATTAGTTATTGGGAAAAATTACACTTTACCACCCTCAACTATCACCCTTTTTCACTTTACCCCCTAAACTTTAAAAAGTATCAATTGACCCCCTAAACTAATCTAATTGCGAGGCCGTTACCCTCTGAGGCCAAAATCAAGTTAAAATAGACGGAATAGAGCAACACGTGACACGTACGTGATCCAAGGTAAAGGTGTTCTGGTGGGCCCTGGATCACGTGCGTGTCACGTGTTGCTCTATTCCGTCTATTTTAATTTTAACTCGATTTTGGCCTCAGGGGGTAACGGCCGTGCAATTGGATTAGTTTAGGGGGTCAATTGATACTTTTTAAAGTTTAGGGGATAAAGTGAAAAAAGGGGGTGATAGTTTAGGGTGGTAAAGTGTAATTTTCCCTAGTTATTGTGTTTAATTGGATTAATTAATTAGCTTAATTCAGCCCCTAGGACATATATTGGTCTAGCTTGGACTTTCATTAATTTTTTTTATAAAATAACTCCATAAAGTTTCTAAAATGACACAAACGGTGGGTTTTAGATTGTAATTTATAAAAGGTATTCCCCAGTTACCACAATTCCTAAAGCCGGGATATAAATATCTCATGAAATAAGAGTTTTTTTTTTTTTTTTTCACAATGTTACCAAATACAGTAATTGTAAATTAGGACTTAAGAATTAGAGCTTTTACTTTAATCTTAATATAATGATATCTTATTAATTATATTAGAGTTTTTAAACGGCCCCTTAGATCAATAATTTACCTTTATATCGACCTGACTGTTCAGACTTAGATCACCTATCAAGTAAAAAAGGGAGGGATCACTTTTTTTCTATTGGGTCTTTGTAGCCAAGTGAGTCCAGATCTTCCCTCTGTTTACACAAAAGCCATATGATACATGCCTGGAACTTCATCTTGGGGCCCATATAAAGATAATATAGGCCATTCGATATAAATTTCATCCCCTCAACTGATATATCCTCGTATTTCAATTCAAAACGAACGAGTCCCACCATATAATTGAGCAACATGACAGAGACATGATTAGCATCAACTCAGCAGTGAACGTAAGTGCTCGACCACACTTTTATCGTGGTGTTCAATCGTATGGTGGGATCCACTCTTTTGGAACTGAAACTTGAGGTCATATTATAGAAGGGGGTAGGATTCATCTTGAATGGTAAAATTATCTATGTATATGTATATATATATATATATATGGATCCAAGATGGAGTTTCTGCGATGTGTTACATGATTCCTATGTAATAGTTGCAGCAGAGGACCCGACATAAAAGCTGTGACCATTCTTATTCGAGTCACACAAGGCAGTTAATATTGGCCTAGCTAGGATTCCAAATGTTTGGCCCCATTTAAAATTTGGGAAATGGAAATGGTTGGAAGATGAACAAGCAACCAGGATTCTGGTGACCTACCTGACTACCCCAACTTTGATTACCGCATTCCAAGTTCCAACTGCAGTCTATTTTCTTTTGCTGGAGCTGACACCTTGCCCTCTCACAATTCTCACGTTACTCTTTTAGTATTACTCACTTGAGTCATGGCTTTTTGTTTACTAGCAAAATAACTGCAATGTGAGTGGTTCACTGTAGTTTTAGTTTAGTTTAGTTTAGTGGTTTGAATTCTGTGTTGTGGGTAGGAGACTCAGAACTGGGCTCAATCCCAGCATCCATTTCATCTAATTTTTTTTTCTTTTTATTTTTTATTTTTTGTCGAATTTTTAATTTTCATCAAATTGCGAAATAGACCCAGCCTTGGCCATTTGCCAAAAGCCGTAAAAGTCTAGATGGCTCGGACCAACCGGATTTAAAAAGCCATATATGGTTTGGGACAATTGCATTTCGGCTCTTGTGTTGCATTGCATGGGACATATAATAACCAAGGTGGGTGGATGACCGAACCTGGTTGGGGCGTGTTTTTTTAGGATGACATCTTCGAGGAAAATTAGGCAACGTTTCTTCATCTGGTCAGCTTTTATTTGATGCATTGTGTATTTGTTATGTCTTGTTTTAGAAGTTGCCATGTCCTTATATAAATGCATATGATTCAGGGCATACATACTAATCAAGCAGAGAAGAGAGCAGCCAATAGTGCTTAATTTGGCTTATCATTCTAGAGTGAAAACTGTAGAATTTTCATACTCAAATCCGTTTTCCTAGTTGGGCTGTTTCGGTCCCCCATTACAGGTATAAAGGTCCTCTTTCCTTAGCTTTCACTTTCAAGGGTTTATGTTTGAAGGAATTTCTTATAATATGTCACTGTATGAGGCATTTAGAAGGGATATAATGACCGTACGGCTGTTCTTATATTATATCCGACAATATCATCAAAACGGTCGAAAATAATATAATTTCCGGAGAACTGTCAATACAGGAAAAGATGCTTTGAAAGATACGATTTTACTCTTAATTTTGTGCAATATCCTAAATCTGTATATATCTAACAAATTCAGAAACTTTCATCCTCTTCCTTTCTTCCGAAGAGTCTGTTGCTTTTCGATCAACAAAGAAAAGCAACCGCGGTTATCACTAAAGTTCATATTCTTCGATTCTCTTGTGGTTTTTCCTCCCTTTTCATCTTATCATCTTCCTTTTGATATGGCAGGAATACACACTTCTAGTCCATTCTCCTTCATTGTTTACAACTTCTTTTGCAGAGAATCTCGTTATCTTTTAGTGGCTTAGGGTTATAGAGAAGATAGGTCCACATACCTCTTGTGACGACTCAAAATGGATGAACTCTAGATGATAGAAAAGTCTAGTAAGAGCCCTAACTCAGGAATCCACTCTTACCAAAAAAAAATAAAAACCTAAGGAATCCACAAGTAGAAACAATGGAGATAAAACAGAGTTGTGAATTCGCGGTGAATATATGCTTTGGGTTTGGGCGGGAAGGCGCAGTAGGATATCGCATCATGAGATATCCCACAGCCCTCGATATCACAAGATTAAGAGTAAAATCATCACTTTTATAGCATCATTTCTTGTAAGAAAAACTATGCGCTTGAAATGTTTTGGGGCATTTGTCAGATATAAGGGCAGCCGAAAGATCATTATCTCCATTTAGAATCCCCTATTTAAAATGACAATTTTTACCTTTAAAATTCTTCAATATTCAACTTCTTGGATATTGGCTTGTACTTAACATTTTTAGGAGAATTTGTAATTCTTCCTAGCAGTAATTTCTGGAGTTCCAGAAAACAAAAGGCCGATGTAGCCATAACTGTGTTTGGCATTTGATCTGTGATAATTTCTTCAGAATCCTCAGTTCCACATACATCGATACCTTACTTCTTTCTTGCATATATGGACTCTTAACCCCACACACGCACCTTTTCTTTTCCCACTTTATAAAGAGGCATTCATTTGCAATAATTTTTTATTTATAGGAATCCCAACTGTTGGGATTTCCTGATAGGAATGTCAGTTGCTGTCCAAACGGAGCCCCCCTGGTTGGGGTTTCTCATGGGTCACAGCCCCGCCTGGCTCTGGTACCAAAAAAATAATAATCTGTGAGTACATAGGCTAGGGTGATCAATTAAAAATTCGCAAGCTATTAATTGAATGTCTTTTTATTGACTGGATTTTGTTGATTATGATTTGGATCAAACGTTGTCTTTTTCACCATGGTAGGAATGGGTTGGTGTCAGTGGCTATTTTTCTCCAGTTGGGTTATTGGGATTAAACTGATTATTGAGTGTGTTTTTTAAGAAGGTTCTGATTCCGAGTCAAGGCCAATGTAGTTTTCCATGGTGAGTGTAATGGATGAAATCAGGAAGAATTCAGGGAATTGCAGCCTCAACTAAAGATTACAGATAGTAAACTATGCATGTTGCATACTAGTACTAAGATGATTTAACTTTTATCAATGCATTACTGTTTTTAGTTAAGCAGACAATGTAATTAGTGAGAGGCAAAAAATTATCTCAAGTAATCTACACAAATCATAATATGGCGCTGGCTGCATAGAGGGATTCACTTAACACTCATAGTGGATGGATGAGTGGGAGGAACCTATATTGGAATGTACATGGCTCACATTGCCATGGTTGGGTTTTCAAATATAGCCATAGAGTCAAGGGCTAGATTGTTGTATGTTCATCTATTTGGAATCCCTTATCAGATGAACAAATCATCAAATCAGGGTTCATTGTAAGCTATATGCAGTCTAGGGTGTCCCTTGTATCTGCCATTCCTCATGCATTCAGATGGGATCCACAATGTGTTGCAGGTTAATTGCAAGCGATCATTCTGCATGCATGAACACAGATACCCTATACTAAGATGCCATCAAGCATGAGCAAAATATTCCAAGTGTGAGGCTTTAAACTTGCCATCAATGCCTCCTTCACTGAGTTGTGATTTGTCCTAACATTACTCGAGATCAGAGTAGTCTTCAACAGTGGGCTAAATGTAAACCTCTTCAAAATTGTGTTTTCAAATTGCATTTCAGAATTCACTAAAGCTAAGCTGCATCAACAGGAAACATGGCTGCTTTTGCAACTGCCGACCTTTGCGATGAAAACGAACAACTTTTGGAGAGTGGCGATCTACGTGTTCTTCATCCAGTGTTCAAAATCTATGGTCATTCTCCAGTATTCTTCGGACAGATTGTAACGATTAAAGTGTTCGAAGAGAATTTGTTGGTAAAGGAACTCATGAAGGCCGGAGGGGATGGAAGGGTCTTGGTGATAGATGGTGGTGGAAGCATGAGGCGTGCCATGGTAGGGGGGCAGCTGTCGCAATTAGCAGAAAAGATGGGCTGGTCTGGTATCTTGGTGAATGGTTGTGTTAGAGATACTAATGAGATCAATCTCTGTGAAATTGGAATTAGAGCCTTGGGAACTATTCCACGGCGGTCAACCAAAAAACTCTCTGGTGAAACACATTTGCCTGTTCACATTGGAGGCACCATAATCCGCGATGGAGAATGGCTATATGCTGATAATGATGGCATTCTAATTTCAAAAACAGAGTTGTCCATCACTCCATCTGAAACTAATGGAAATTAGCCATTGAAGGCAAAGTAATTCTGTAGGAAAGCTACAGGGAAGTGTTTCCTTGGTCCTCCTTTATTTCAATTGTACTACTCTTTAACTAATTCTTGTATGGCAAGAAAAATAAAAAGCCAAAAATAAAACCATGCATTGATTTGATTGATGACACGATTTACAAAGCTGCTACATCAGAATGTCTTGTTGAAAGCAAGAATTGTTTGAGATTGACAATCCATTTACTCATCTCTTGAAAGGAATATTTTCTTTTTTCTTGTAGTTAGTTTAAACATTACAGGTATTGCAACCCCAAGGATTGGCCGAGTGGTCAGGACCACAGTTAATCATTTATTTTCTGAAACTAGAGGTCCTAGTATCGATTCCTGATTTCCGCCTCTTATAAGGAATCGAAGGCTGAGTTTACTAGAGCTACCACGTAGGAGCCACCAGGGTTTTACCCGCCTTCTCTCTGGCCGAGAGGGATTAATCGAGTCCAAAGGGTTGGGAACCCTCTTCCATTAGCGAAAAAAGTAAATAAATAAATAACAGGTATTGCATAATAGAATATTTTTTACTCTTTTGCAAAAAAGAAATTAAAAAAATTCTTGTTGTAATATATGGGAAATATCGAAGTTTAATGTGGATCACATACTTAAAGATGACATGGGAAAGGACTAGTTCTGATTTATATTACTTTTTCCAAGATTTTTAAGGAAATAAAAAGGAACCCAGATTTTCCACAAGGAGGATAAAGGTTGAGATGATGGGGTTTGCCTATTTCGGTCTAAATTAATGCACAAGTATAATAAGGAGGCGGTGTCTTTCCACGAGTAACAAGAACTTGGAGATCCCATTATTCATAGATTTTAGGGTCGAGGGCAGTGGCTACAGACATGTTGACTACAAGACGTAGCCCCACCTTATTCTAGCCAGCAAATCAACCACTATGTAGATTGTTTCACATGCAAAGCAACGGCTATTTATGTTGTTTCACATTCAAATCAACCACCTTATAGAAGAGATTTTTTTTTTTTTTTTTCCCTGAGTGGGGAACATAGCTTTCGTTTATACTAGCAAAAACCCGTGGATAATCACGAAACCACCAAATGCACAGACTGATATGGATTATTTTTAATAAATTTATTAATTAGTAAACTTGTGAGTCCTATTTTTTTGTTGCTAATTTGATCTTTACGTTTTTTTTCCAAATGTTTTATTCTTTAGGTGAGGCATGAATTGATTAAGAAAGATCAAATGATCATAGACTTAACAAATTGACCTAATATATTTAAGTGGGACCAAGATGAATGGGGTCCATCATCTCTATTCTAACCGTTCATAAAATCATATGATGCGGGCTGGGACCCATTAATTGATTGATAAAAATCAAATGATAAAATGATCATAGACTCTCAAATTGACCAAACCTAACCTATTTAAGTGGGACCCCCAAGATGAATGGGTCCACCATCTATATTCTAACCGTCCATAAAACCATATTATGCGGGATGGGACCCATGAATTGATTAAGAAAGATCAAATGATCAAATGATTACAAACCAAACAAATTGAACTAATGTATTTAAGTGGGACCCAGATGAATGGGGTCCACCATCTTTATTCTAACCGTCCATAAAATCAAATGATGCGGGCCGGGACCCATTAATTGATTGATAAAGATCAAATAATCATAGACCTCTCAAATTGACCAAACCTAGCCTATTTAAGTGGGACCCCCAAGAAGAATGGGGTCCACCATCTATATTTTAACCATCCATAAAACCATATGATGCGGGCTGGGACCCATGAATTGCTTGATAAAGATAAAATGATCAAATGATCATAGACCTCACAAATTGACCAAACCTAACCTATTTAAGTGGAACCCCCCAGATGAATGGGGTCCACCATCTCTATTCTAACCGTCCATAAAACCATATTATGCGGGATGGGACCCATGAATTGATTAAGAAAGATCAAATGATCAAATGATCGTAGACCTAACAAATTGACCAAATATTTTTAAGTGGGACCCAGATGAATAGGGTCCACCATCTTTATTGTAACCGTCCATAAAATTAAATGATGCGGGCCGGGACCCATGAATTGATTGATAAAGATCAAATGATCAAACCTCTCAAATTGACCAAACCTAACCTATTCAAGTGGGACCCCCAAGATGAATGGGGTCTACCATCTATATTCTAACCATCCATGAAACAATATGATGCGGGATGGACCCATGAATTGCTTGATAAAGATCAAAGGATCAAATAATCATAGACCTCACAAATTGACCAAACATAACCTATTTAAGTGGAACCCCCAAGATGAATGGGGCCTACCATCTCTATTCTAATCATCCATAAAACCATATTATGCGGGATGAGACCCATGAATTGCTTTAAAAAGATCAAATGATCGTAGACCCTAACAAATTGACCAAATATTTTTAAGTGGGACCCAGATGAATGGGGTCCACCATCTTTATTCTAACCGTCCATAACATCAAATGATGCGGGTCGGAACCTATGAATTGATTCATAAAGATCAAATGATCAAATGATCATAGACCTCTCAAATTGACCAAACCTAACCTATTTAAGTGGGACCCCCAAGATGAATGTGGTCCACCATCTATATTCTAACCATCCATGAAACAATATGATGCCCATGAATTGCTTGATAAAGATCGAAGGATCAAATGATCATAGACCTCACAAATTGACCAAACATAACCTATTTAAGTGGAACCCCCAAGATGAATAGGGTCCACCATCTCTATTCTATCCATCCATAAAACCATATTATGCGGGATGGGACCCATGAATTGATTTAAAAAGATCAAGGGATCAAATGATCGTAGACCTAAAAAATTGACCAAATATTTTTAAGTGGGAACCAGATGAATGGGGTCCACCATCTTTAATCTATATTCTAACCATCCATGAAACAATACGATGCGGGATGGACCCATGAATTGCTTGATAAAGATCAAAGGATCAAATGATCATAGACCTCACAAATTGACCAAACATAACCTATTTAAGTGGAACCCCCAAGATGAATGGGGTCCACCATCTCTATTCTAATCATCCATAAAACCATATTATGCGGGATGGGACCCATGAATTGATTTAAAAAGATAAAAGGATCAAATGATCGTAGACCTAAAAAATTGACCAAATATTTTTAAGTGGGACCCAGATGAATGGGGTCCACCATCTTCATTGTAACCGTCCATAAAATCAAATGTTGCGGGCCGGGATCCATGAATTAATTGATAAAGATCAAATGATCAAATGATCATAGACCTCTCAAATTGACCAAACCATCTATAAAACCATATTATACGGGATGGGACCCATGAATTGATTTAAAAAGATCAAAGGATCAAATGCTCGTAGACCTAAAAAAATGACCAAATATTTTTAAGTGGGACCCAGATGAATGGGGTCCACCATCTTTAATCTATATTCTAACCATCCATGAAACAATATGATGCGAGATGGACCCATGAATTGCTTGATAAAGATCGAAGGATCAAATGATCATAGACCTCACAAATTAACCAAACATAACCTATTTAGGTGGAACCCCCAAGATGAATGGGGTCCACCATCTCTATTCTAACCATCCATAAAACCATATTATGCGGGATGGGACCCATGAATTGATTTAAAAAGATAAAAGGATCAACTGATCGTAGACCTAAAAAATTGACCAAATATTTTTAATTGAGACCCAGATGAATGGGGTCCACCATCTTCATTCTAACCGTCCATAAAATCAAATGATGCGGGCCGGGATCCATGAATTGATTGATAAAGATCAAATGATCAAATGAACATGGACCTCTCAAATTGACCAAACCTAACCTATTTAAGTAGGACCCCCAAGATGAATGGGGTCCACCAACTATATTCTAACCGTCCATGAAATAATCTGATGCGGGCTGGGACCCATGAATTGCTTGATGATCAAAGTATTAAAGAGAGATTTTAGGGAGGGAGAGATGGAGAAATTTTAGATGGAGGATGAGAGATTTTAGGGATTGCATTAGCAGAACACCATTCTAGGCTGGCTGCTGCCACGTGTCCCTCTCCAAGACAAGACATGCCAGGTGTCCTCCTCCAGGAATTCTCATGAAGTGTATACATCCCTTTAGTAATATAGACACTATCTTCATTTTAACCGTCCATAAAATCAAATGATGCGGGCGGCGGGATCCATGAATTGATTGATAAAGATCAAATGATCAAATGATCATAGACCTCTCAAATTGACCAAACCTAACCTATTTAAGTGGGACCCCCAAGATGAATGTGGTCCACCATCTATATTCTAACCATCCATGAAACAATATGATGCCCATGAATTGCTTGATAAAGATCGAAGGATCAAATGATCATAGACCTCACAAATTGACCAAACATAACCTATTTAAGTGGAACCCCCAAGATGAATTGGGTCCACCATCTTTATTCTAACCATCCATAAAACCATATTATGCGGGATGGGACCCATGAATTGATTTAAAAAGATCAAAGGATCAAATGATCGTAGACCTAAAAAATTGACCAAATATTTTTAAGTGGGACCCAGATGAATGGGGTCCACCATCTTTAATCTATATTCTAACCATCCATGAAACAATATGATGCGGGATGGACCCATGAATTGCTTGATAAAGATCGAAGGATCAAATGATCATAGACCTCACAAATTGACCAAACATAACCTATTTAAGTGGAACCCCCAAGATGAATGGGGTCCACCATCTCTATTCTAACCATCCATAAAACCATATTATGCGGGATGGGACCCATGAATTGATTTAAAAAGATAAAAGGATCAAATGATCGTAGACCTAAAAAATTGACCAAATATTTTTAAGTGGGACCCAGATGAATGGGGTCCACCATCTTCATTCTAACCGTCCATAAAATCAAATGTTGCGGGCCGGGATCCATGAATTAATTGATAAGATCAAATGATCAAATGATCATAGACCTCTCAAATTGACCAAACCATCCATAAAACCATATTATGCGGGATGGGACCCATGAATTGATTTAAAAAGATCAAAGGATCAAATGCTCGTAGACCTAAAAAATTGACCAAATATTTTTAAGTGGGACCCAAATGAATGGGGTCCACCATCTTTAATCTATATTCTAACCATCCATGAAACAATATGATGCGGGATGGACCCATGAATTGCTTGATAAAGATCGAAGGATCAAATGATCATAGACCTCACAAATTGACCAAACATAACCTATTTAAGTGGAACCCCCAAGATGAATGGGGTCCACCATCTCTATTCTAACCATCCATAAAACCATATTATGCGGGATGGGACCCATGAATTGATTTAAAAAGATAAAAGGATCAAATGATCGTAGACCTAAAAAATTGACCAAATATTTTTAAGTGAGACCCAGATGAATGGGGTCCACCATCTTTATTCTAACCGTCCATAAAGTCAAATGATGCGGGCCGGGATCCATGAATTGATTGATAAATATCAAATGATCAAATGATCATAGACCTCTCAAATTGACCAAACCTAACCTATTTAAGTGGGACCCCCAAGATGAATGGGGTCCACCATCTATATTCTAACCGTCCATGAAATAATCTGATGCGGGCTGGGACCCATGAATTGCTTGATGATCAAAGTATTAAAGAGAGATTTTAGGGAGGGAGAGATGGAGAAATTTTAGATGGAGAATGAGAGATTTTAGGGATTGCATTAGCAGAACACCATTCTAGGCTGGCTGCTGCCACGTGTCCCTCTCCAAGACATGCCAGGTGTCCTCCTCCAGGAATTCTCATGAAGTGTATACATCCCTTTAGTAATATAGATAGTCTTCAGTTTTAAGATAAGAAAGATGGCTCGAAACATACCAATGTGGAAAAAAACTATTCTCATGAATGTTTAATTAATTACTAGAGAAGAAAAACTAAACCTTTTTTTTATAAATAAATTTTTTTCATATTGAAAACTTTAATGTCAATTTAAAAACAACTCAAACCAGGCGATCGCCCATCCTGGTACTACTCTCGCTCAAGCACGTTTACCTCCAGAGTTTTTATAGTATAAGAGACCGCAAGACTTTAAAACATGTTATGTTGAATTAAGACAAGATTTAACTTATAAGCCCAGGACTTGCCCGGCACCCGCTTCCTACTTGGGTAGGTAGGAAACACAAACCCCCTCCCAAAATGAAAATCCAATGCAAAACCACCCTTTTCCACGAGCACAAATGCTGCAAGGAATGCAGTCGGAAAATTCTGCTTCTTGTTGGCAACCCATTTCCGTGGTATCCAGTGCTGAATTTTTTCTCTCTCCCTCCCCATCTAGGCCTCCAGCCTGGATCGACGGTAGCCACTGGCTCCGGCCTGTACCGGCAGCGGCCACGTCCCTCTCCTCCCCTTCTCTCTCTCTCTCCCTCCCCCACTATTTTCTCATCTGCCGCCGGCCAAGCAAGGGAGAGAGAGAGAGAGAGGGGAGGGGAGGAGAGGGACGTGGCTGCCGCCGGTCCAGGCCCGAGCCAGATATTGGGAGGGAGAGAGAAAAAAGTGGGGGGGAGAGGGAGAGGGGGAGGGGGAGGGAAGGGAGAGGGGGAAGGGGAGGGCGAAGGGGAAGGGGAGGAGATGGATCCATCGTCGGCCAGTGCCGGACGTGGAGGAAAGGTGGGGGGAGAGAAAGGAGGAGGGTGGACAAAAATATAACTTCATATGATTATTTTATTTTTAAATGCACGTGTGGGAAGGAAAAATTATTGTGTCCCAATAGAACAACCCTTTTTCTATCACATAAGAAATTGATAAATGACCCCAAAAGGCCCATCGGCTATATGGTTCGGCCGGGACCATTGCATTTCGGATCTTGTGTCCCATTGGATGGGATGTATAATAACAAGGTGGGTGGATGACCGAACCGTCTTACCACATGGGTGCCTTTTTTTAGGGTGATATCTTCGAGGAAAATTGGGCAACGTTTCTTCATCTGGTCAGCTTTTATTTGATGCATTGTGTATTTGTCATGTCTTGTTTCAGAAGTTGCCATGTCCTTATATACATGCATATGGTTCAGGGCATACATACTAATCAAGCGGAGAAGTGAGCAGCCAATAGTGCTTTGGCTTATCATTCTAGAGTGAAAACTGTGGAATTTTCATACTCAAATCCGTTTTCCTAGTTGGGCTGTTTCGGTCCCCCATGACAGGTACAAAGGTCATCTTTCCTTAGCTTTCACTTTCAAGGGTGTTTGTTTGGAGGAATTTCTTATAGATATATGTCATATCAGTCCATGAGGCATTTAGAAGGGATATAATGATCGTACGGCTGCTCTTATATTACATCCAACAATGGCATCATAACGGTCGAAAATAACATAATTCCTAGAGAACTGTTTATACAAGAAAGGATGCTTTGAAAGATACAATTTTACTCTTAATTTTGTGCAATATCCTAGATATACATGTATATATCTAACAAATTCATAAACTTTTCACCTCTTCCTTTCTTTCGAAGAATCTGTTGCTTTTCGATAAACAAAGAAAAGCAACTACAGTTATCACTGAGGTTCATCTTCTTCAATTCTCTTGTGGTTTTCCCTCCCTTTTCATCTTACCATCTTCCTTTTGATATGGCAGGAATACACACTTCCAGTCGATTCTACTTCTTCATTCTTTACTACTTCTTTTGCAGAGAATCTCGTGATCTTTTAGTGGTTTAGGGTTATATATAGAGAAGATAGGTCCACATACCTCTTGTGATGACTGAAATGGATGAACTCTAGATGATAGAAAAGTCTAGTAAGAGCCCTAACTCAGGAATCCACTCTTACAAAAAAAGTCAGGAATCCACAAGCAGAAACAATGGAGATAAAACGGAGTTGTGAATTCGGGGTGAATATGTGCTTTGGGTTTGGGCGGGAAGGGGGAATTGTACGATATCCTACTGTGGTATGATATCGCACCATGAGATATCCTACAACACTGGATATCGCAAGCTTAAGGGTAACAACATCACTTTTATACCGTCATTTCTTGTAAGAATAACTATGCGGGAATTGTGTATTCTGGAAACGTTTTGGGGCATTTGTCAGATATAAGGGCAGCCTTAAGATCATTATCACCATTTAGAATCCCCTATTTAAAATGCAATTTTTGTTCTTCAATATTCAACTTCTTGGATTTTGGTTTATACTTAGCATTTGTAATTCTACCTAGCAATGATTTCTTGAGTTCGAGAAAACAAAAGGGCCGATGTAGCCATAACTGTGTTTGGCATTTGATCTGTGAGGATTTCTTCAGAATCCTCAGTTTCACTTACATCTATACACTGTACCTTACTTCTTTCCTTCATATATCGACTATTAACCCCACACACGCACCTTTTCTTTTCCCTCTTTAGAGGTTTTTACTGAAAAATACCCAGTATTTACACGTTGAACCTGGTAGTGCCTTGGAAATCGCACCACACAAACGGGGTCTATCTATTAGACCCCATTTGGTTTTTTTTCCAATATGAAACGAGTGACGCAGTGTAAAAATCACGTCACTCTTCGGCTTTTTTAAAACCCTCGTTCCATTTCCTTTTCACTTTCTTCCTTTCTCTCCTCTTCCTTCCTCTACCAGATGGGAGATGATGAGTGACAATAGCGTTTGGGTTTAGGTGGAAAAAAGTAGGGCCTTTTTTGAAAATAAAAGAAATTGGGTGGAAAAAAAAAACCACCCCTGATTCGTCTTCTCCAATACGACATATCAGGGTTTGGGTTTAGGTTCGGCGACGTAATCCTTTGCACAAAGTCAGGCGTGGCCCACCTTTGAGATCTCCAACTGATCTCACTTGATCTTCTTCTCCGATCAGTCTGTGACTAGGTAGCAATCGGAGCTCTACTCTGATATTCTCTGCGGCTGGAGATGGCGAGGGGCAGCGATGGATCTGGGACCTCTTCCCTGCTGCTTTTTCTCCGGCCAAATCCACAAGAGTCTGGATCTAGGACTTCTTCTCAAATGAACTAGGTCGTGGCCCACTTAGAGATCAACTCCGATCTCCTTCTTCTCTGGCAGAGGAGACCAACTTGTTTCAGCGACGGCAGCGGGAGCTCCGCCCTCTACACCGTCGGCTTCCTTTCGCCGCCCTCGACTTCTCTCCCTCACCGTATGAGTCTGAGGCTGGGGGTTCTGTGAGAGGAGAGGAATAGACGATTAGGGTATGAACACATGGAAAACACATGGAAATGATGTGAGTTCCACGCACATGTACAAACACATGGAAATGATCTCCAGCTTTTGGTTGATACTATGTAAAGCTCACCTCAAGATCCTTCATGGCAGACTTGGATGAGGAAGAAACGAGGAGCAATGATGGGAGATGATGAGCGACGATATCATCACTTAATCTCATCTTCAAACGACGCTATCGTCACTCGCAAAAATACTAAAAAGAAAAAGTGGCGGGAGGAATGCTCCCGTGGTGAAAATATTCCGAGGCACTACCAAGTGCAACAAACAAATACTGGGTATTTTCCAGTATAATCCTCCCCTCTTTATAAAGAGGCATTCATTTGCAATAATTTTTTATTTATAGGAATCCCAACTGTTGGGAATTCCTGATGGGAATGTCAGTTATTGTCCAAACGGAGCCCCCCTGGTTGGGGTTTCTCATGGGTCACAGCCCCCCTTGGCTGGTGTCACACCTCGTCTCGAGTTAATCAAGATTAACACTAATTAATCGAGATTAGTGTGGATTAATCATGATTAATCAATTTAAATGTGATTAGTGAGTAAATTGAGTCGAATTAATCTTAGAAGAATGAATTATACTTAATAAAGTGGTTTATAAGTTAATAAAGTGGTTTATAAGCTATTCAGCAGAATAAGTTGAGAGTTAGACTCAAATTAGTGATTTTGAGGACTTTTTCGTAATTACATATTTATGTGTATTTTGTCGAATGTGGTGAAATTTGATACCATCATGTGTATCTCGACAAGTACATTAATTTTCATAATACACTCGATTACATTTGACTTAAAAAGAATCAAGTGGGCTTTGAATTGACTCGAAATGAAATTATATAGAGTACATGGGATTGAAATATAAATTTGCACAAAGAATTAAAAGCTGGCAGTAGTACAACATGCCAGAGAAGAAACCACATGTCATCATGTAATGTCCCAACATAAAGTTCATTTGATGAGTTCAGAAGAAACAATTTCTGAGCTTTCTTCATTCTTCTTTTCTTGTTTTGTTCATTTCTGTTGGGAGTTCATAACTGAGATATAAAACGAGAGTTACTTTCGTCATCTCCTTCATCGACTTGTTGATTTTGTTTGGAGATTGAGTTAAGAGAAATTCAGATTTCCCTTGTATACAGGCTGACAATCGAGTACAAGGTTGGAGATTGGGTACTCTTCATATCAAATATTAAGTTAACCAAAAAGGGGTTTTAGTCATATGTTTCATGCGTTAATTTGATATAAGTTCCTTTCCATTTCATACTAGAATAGAGTGTTAACCATTTTTGTTTTGATTGGAATTGAATGGATTGGAGGAATGAAATAGAAGTGTTATTTATGTTTAAATGATGTTGAGGAAGGGAACAGGAGGTTCCAAACATCTTGTGCAGGTTGAAATGAAATGGAGGAAAGAACAGAATTTGGAAACGAATTCTGCAGAAAATTCTGGGCAGTGTCGGTCAGCCGACACGCTGACCGACAACTTGACCGACGTTGCAACATGGGAGGAAATTTCATCTCCGGTTTTCAAATCGAGACCTGACCGAAAGTGTCGGTCAGCCGACAAGGAACCGACAGAGCTGACCGACGTTATAAGAGAGGAAAAATTTACATTTCTGATTTTCAAACCGACCCTGACCGACACATGTCAGCCAGCCGACGGTCAACCGACAAGCGAACTGACGAAATGGTATTTTTAAGGCTAAATTCTAAATTAAAGCCTACTTATTAGTCAAGGTAGTTTATACTGTTTATACCTCCATAGGTGTTTATTAAGGGACTTTAATGTACATAAATTGTGACGTCTATCGAGAATAACACAAGTACATTAAATAACTGAAATACACCCATTTGGTTGGTATTATTTAATTGAGCTTGCACACTAGATTATATCCGTTCATTATAATTAAATGAAATGGAATTATATTATACATTGAATCTAGCACTACATGATAATTTCGATAAGCTCATTGAGCTGTTACTGGCTGCAGCAGTTTATTGGGAGTGTTCCGAAACTCCATGGTGATGTCAATAGTCCCTGGCCCGGTCACTGATAATTTTCACTAATCCTTCCTTTATTTGGGAGATGGTAATCCTTCCGTATGGAAGATGGTAATCCTTCATGTTTAGGGAGATGGTATTCCTTCCTTTTTAGGAAGATGGTATTGATTGGAAATGTTATGTTAGTTGCCAAACTTGTAATAAAGACTCATAATGTTCATATCACTGTTACTGTTATTGGTTTAGTCTAACCTTGAATTAATCATATTGAAGACATGATTGACATAGGTATTCATGGAACTGTTTATACTTTGCTGAATTGTTAAATTCACATTGTGTTATTGATGACATTACAGGCCCAGCTGCCTCTACCTGTCCTGAGACCACAATGACAAAGGAGGAGACCGGTCAGGTTCCTCCAGGAGGACTCGTAGAGTGGAAATAAAATTGAGAAGTTGGAATTTTGATGAGAGTTGGTTTAAGAAATGTTTCATACTTTTGAATCCTTGCATTGTACGTAAATATGCAAGTGAATAGTTGTTTAAGTTGTAAATAAGTTTTAAATTAAATATGAAGAATGTACATTTGTTTATGAGTTAATTTTCCGCATAATGTATGTATGATATCCCTTGTGAGTTTTAAATGATTGAAATTCACGGGAGTAAGTATGCGACACGACTCGAAATTAACTTGATTTTATCATAATCTCGGGCTCGGGTCGTGTCAGCTGGTATAAAAAAATAAAATAAAATCTGTGAACATAGGTTAGGGTGATCAATTAAAATTCTCAGGCTATTAACTGAATGTCTTTTTATTGACTGGATTTTGTTGGTTATGATTTGGATCAAACGTTGTCTTTTTCACCATGGTAGGAATGGGTTGGTGTCAGTGGCTATTTTGCTCCTCCAGTTGGGTTATTGGGATTAAACTGATTATCGAGTGTGTTTTTTTAAGAAGGTTCTGATTCCGAGTCAAGGCCAATGTAGTTTTCCATGGTGAGTGTAATGGATGAAGTCATGAAGAATCTTTAATTGGTTGTTTTCAGGGAATTGCAGCCTCAACTAAAGATTACAGATAGTAACCTATGCATGTTGCATACCAATACTAAGATGACTTAACTTTTATCAATGCATTATTGTTTTTAGTTAAGCAGACAATATAATTAGTGAGAAGCAAAAAATTATCTCGAGTAATCTACACAAATCATAATATGGTGCTGGCTGCATAGAGGGATTCACTTACATTCACGGTGGATGGATGAGTGGGAGGAACCTATATTGGAGTGTACATGGCTCACATTGCCATGGTTGGGTTTTCATAGCCATAGAGTCAAGGGCTAGATTGTTGTATGTTCATCTATTTGGATTCCCTTATCAGATGAACAAATCATCAAATCAGGGTTCATTGTACGCTATATGCAGTCTAGGGTGTCCCTTGTATCTGCCATCCCTCATGCATTCTGGTGAGATCCACAATGTGTTGCAGGTTGATTGCAAGCGGTCATTTTGCATGAACACAGATACCCTTTACTAAGATGTGTAAGGATTTTAGTGTTGCCTAATTCATTGGTTAATGCACAAAACCGGGTTTATTAAAGTTGTAATTCTTTTTTAGAATGGACTGCCCAAGATTTGAATGAAAAAGCCTTCAGTAGTTCACTGACAGAGGTCGCTCGAGCGAACCGGCCTAGACAGAGGCTTCATCGCTCGAGCTTCAATATTCCTTCGCTCGACCCAGCTGAGACAGAGATGTGTTCGCTCGAGCGAACCTAGGCGAAGTAGTAGTTTGTTAGAAAAAAAAAGTCGTCTGTCACAGCCAAACCAACAGTTGGCAGAATGATGTCTCGCTATAGCGAGACACATGCTCGCCATAGCGAGCTTGGACAAGAATGGAGCAGAAAGTCTGATCTGATCCAGACTCTATGATAGTGTTTGAGATGGTTTGAAATTCTTAGTGGGTTATTACTAAAAGTCTCTTGCACGAACTTAGGCCTATTTATTGGGTGTTTCTCTCAACCCAAAGGGTACACACAAGAAGTTAATTCTCTCTTTATCTGAGGTTAGAATATCCTAAGAGAGAGTTTCTTGTTTCTCTAGAGCATTTGAGATATTGTTCTGAAGGGTTGCTCTATAAGGTTTTGCTGCTTCTACTCTCTTATAGAAGATTGATCATCTTGGTGGACAAGGTGTGAGGAGATCAAGTAAGGAGAACGGTGCACGGTGGGAGTCGTGTTAGTGGATTCTGTGCAAGAACAACTACGGTCCTTAGGTCGAGGTACAGACTGAGGTAAAGGAGCATGTGAGTATATCTTGTAAACTGTTCGTGAACTCCCTGGATAGGGTTTCCACGTAAAATTCGTGTCTGCCTTCTTGTGGTGATTGCTTGGTAGATTTATTTGCTAGTTCTGTCTGATTGGTATATTTCTGCTGCATTGATTGGTTAAATTAGAACTAGTAATTCATTCTAGTGGGTCCTAAAAAACCTTCACAATTCCCATCCGAAAACTCTTTCCTATTTTCTCTCTAGAGGGCCTATTCTATTCCAATCACACCAGAACTCTTGAGGCTCGTTTCTAGGCTTATTTATAGCCTTTATCTCTCTATTCCAAAGTACTTTTCTTTAATACAAATAATCCGAGAAGATTTTGAGAGATCCATTTTTCCCCCAAGGCTTATTGTTGTTGCGCTGAAGATCAAGCTTTGGTTCTGATTCCATTCTACTCTCCTGATGTAGAGAGTCCTTGAAGACGACTTCGAGGTGTTCGTTCAAGCACGATTGAAGATGAACGACGAGCTGTCAACAAGATTCAAGCAATCCTTAGGTTGAGTTAACAACTGGGAAGGGTTGTAAGTGTCTCTTGTAACTTTCGTTTTACAATAGTGCTTGGTTATCTGTTTGCCTAGACGGTAAGGCCCATGGTTTTTTCCCAAGTAGGGTTTTCCACGTATAATTTGTTTGTCCTTCTTATTGTGTGGTTTAATTGCTATTAATCGGATTTAGGATTAATTATTAGTTTAATCACTTGTGGATTGATATTTAATAGAGATCTAGTTATTGGCACCTCAGCCTGTGTTAAGGCCGGTTTTTTAATTGGTATCAGAGCAGGTTGCACTGTATATTCAATTATGGAAGAAGAGAAGAGAGGAAGAGAGAGAGAGAGAGAGAAAACCAAGGGAGAGAGGGGGTGGTGTGCAGGTGGGCGCAGGGCGGAGCAGGGGAGGAAGCAGGGGAGAGGGAGAGGAACAGGAGAGGAAGAGGAGAAGAGAGAGAGAGAGAGAGAGAGAGAGAGAGAGAGAGAGAGAACCGAGGGAGAGAGGGAGTAGTGTGTAGGGGCGCAGGCGAGGGGAGATATGGGAGGAAGAAGAAGAGAGGAAAGGAGGGAGGAGAGCAGACAAAGAGGAAACAGAGAGATGGGGAACGAGGGAGATAGAGAACAGAGAAGAAAGAGAGAGGAAGGGGGGAATGGTGCGCGGTGTGTGCGGAGTGCAGGAAGAGGGAGGGGTGTACCTGGTGCAGGGGAGGCGTCCGGTGGCGCAAGGAGGAAGATAAAGGCTCTGCGGGCGTCCGGGGACTACTTCGCACGCTTGGCAGCGCTGCTGTGGTCGTCTGGCGGAGGAAGATGAAGTGGGTCGTGCGCCTGGGAGAGATCTAGAAAGGGCTGAGAGGAGATGGGTTCTGGAGGGGTTTTTCCGGAGATGAGAGGACGACGATGGAGATGAGAGGAGATGAGATGAGATTCACGCGGAGTGAGGGGAGAGAAAGAAATGAGTGAGGGAAAATCAGGATGATGGAGGCGGGAGATGGAAAAGGGGGATGATGGGCGGGAGAGGGGAAAAATACGTTTACCGACGTTTATATAAACGTCGGTAAAAATTATTTTATTTTTCTTAACACTTACCGATGTTTAATATAACCAAACCAAACCAAACCAAGCCTTTTCCCACTAGGTGGGGTCGGCTATATGGATTTGACGACGCCAATCAAATCTGTTTAGGGCCATGTCCTCCGTTAGATCCATGTAGGCAAGATCATGTTTAATAGTTTCTTTCCAACTTCTCTTGGGTCTCCCTCTCCCTCTCCTACTCTTGGCAAACTCCATGCTTTCACACCTTTTAACAGGTGCCTCTGTTGGACGCCTTCTAACATGGCCGAACCATCTCAGTCGATTTTCTCTCATTTTATCACCAATCGGTACTATTCCTACTATGCCCCTAATCTCCTCATTCCTAATCCTATCTCTCCTTGTGATCCCGCACATCCATCTTAGCATTCTCATCTCCGCAACTTCCATCTTCTTGACATGATTATGCTTTACTGCCCAACACTCTGATCCATATAACAACGCTGGCCGTACCGCCACCTTATAATACTTTCCTTTAACCTTGAGGGGGACTTTCCGATCACACAAGACCCCCGAAGCACTCCTCCATTTGGTCCACCCGGCTTGAATCCTGTGACTTACATCAGTATCAATCCCTCCATCCTGTTGCACCATAGATCCAAGGTACCTAAAGTTTTCTTTTCTACTATCTTTTGTGTGCCCAAACTTACTTCTATGTTACCAGGGATGTTTAATATAAAACGTCGTAATAAATTTCCCAACGCTAATTTTCGTCGGTAATGGCCTCTATTTTTAATTTTCCTAAAAATAAAATTAAACTTTACTGACGTTTTACAAAAAAACGTCTCTGAAAGTTCATCTTACCGACTTCATAAAATTCGTTGATAATAGTCTTTGATATTTATTTTCCCTAAAAATGAAGTTAATAATAAAATTGAACTTTGCCGACGGTTTTCAAGGAAACGTTGCTAAAAGTCAATTTTACCGACGTTTTATAATTCGTCGGTAATAATCTCTGATTTTTACTTTTCCTAACAATGAAGTTAAATCGAAAATTGAACTCTGCCGAAGTTTTTTAGTAAAACATCGCTAAAAGTCAGGGTGTACGGCCAGCACATCAATGGACGGTCTCTAGTGGTGGGGCGGGCAAGGCAGCCTGGGGTTTGGGTGACCAGTAGCGTGCGAATGTAGCTGGTACAAAGAAGAGAATGAGGGAGTAGAGATAGAAGAAGATTAAACTAGAATGAGGTTTCACATACCTTCTTGAATGATCACTGGCGTCTGGCAAGAAGGAGAACGGAGAAACGCTGGCCGGGTTCTTCGAGAGTCTTAACAGATGTTGGTTGAAGTATTGTTCCATTTTGGAGATTTAGGTTAATCCCACGAGAGAGAGAGAGAGAGAGAGAGAGAAGAGCAGATCGAACGAGATAAGAGCAGATCGAGCGAGAGAGTGAGAGAAGAGCAGATCGAGAGAGAGTGAGTGAGAGAGAGAGAGTGAGAGAAGAGCGGATTGAGAGAGAGAGAGAGGGGCTTTTGGAGGCGAAAGAGGGAAAAAAGAAATGGGAAATTTACCGACATTTATCTTTCGTCGCAAAAAATGGATTTTCATCAGTAAAATTATTTTATTTTTATTATTTAAAAACAAGTAAAAAAAAACTCCACCTATGTTGGGGTATCCTTGACATAGCCGGTCCCAAGCCCGGACAAAGGAGGAGGGTTGTGCGTTAAGTAGCCGACAGCCAGCACAATACTCAGTCGGATTTCTTTATGGATTTGAGACCTAATAAAATTTCGTGGGGGCGTCCCCTACTTAGCGACGCATTGTATGGTCCGGGTACAGTGATAAGTGAGCAAGGACCGTTGCATCGGCGTCCGGGTGCAGTGCTAAATAGGCAAGGGTCCTCACACTTTGTTGAACGAGTGTAGGGGGTAAGGAAGCTAGTTGCGGAGATGAGAATGCTAAGATGGATGTGTGGGATCATAAGGAGAGATATGATTAGAAATGAGGAGATTAGGGGCAAAGTAGGAATAGCACCGATTGGAGATAAAATGAGAGAAAATCGACTGAGATGGTTCGGCCATGTTAGAAAGGCGTCCAATGGAGGCACCTGTTAAAGGGTGTGAAAGCATGAAGATTGCTAGGAGTAGGAGAGGGAGAGGGAGAGGGAGAGGGAGACCCAAGAGAAGTTTGAAAGAAAATATTAAACATGACATTGCCTACATGGATCTAACGGAAGACATGGCCCTAAACAGATTTGATTGTTGTCGTCAAATCTATATAGCCGACCCACCTAGTGGAAAAAGGATTGGTTTGGTTTATTTAAAAACAAGTAAAAAAGTCTACCAACCTTAAAAATCCGTCGGTAAAGGACTCTGATAAATTAAAAATAAAATTAAACATTACCGACTACGTTTTACAAAAAATAAAACTCATCGATAATAGTCTCTGATATTTATTTTTCCTAAAAATGAATTAATTTTAAGATTGAACTTTGCCGGCATTCTTTTAGTAAAGCGTCACAAAAAGAGGTCACTAAAAGTGCAAGTTGTTATAATGACGCGGCGAACAACAACAACACAAATCAATTTTGGCTTTTCCCTCCATGAGATGAGCCCAGTGCATTGGACCGATGGAAAAGAGTACTGAGCTGGCCCAAAAAGCGCTTGGGCGCATAAATCCATGTCTTTTAAATCTAATATCGAATATCGATTCCAAAATTCTTCTCTTCTTCCCAGACTGAACGGACTTTGCTTTTTTGCTAAGCAAAAGGATAGATGAGGCTATTAAGCCAAAGGGTTAACCGGCTTCGCTAAATCTATTAGGTTGAATCGTGGCAAGGCTCCTTGGTTCTTGATCGTTAGAATTCAATCCAGCTCTAGGTTCGGCTAGAGCTACCTTGTTTCATGCTTTTCTGCAATCCAGCTCCTCTCTGGAAAGATTTAGCAAAGATGAAGGCGGAATGAGAGAAAGATCAAGTAGTCTGTTTGCCGACGTTTTTTTTTCGTCGGTAAAATAAAAAATAAAAATAGTTTTACCGACATTTTTTTTTTCGTCGGTAAATTAAGAAAGAAAAATAAATAAAAATAAAAAAATTTTACAGACGTTTTTTGTCCTCGGTAAAATAAAAAAAATAAAAATAAAAATACTATTTTCGAAGTTTTTTTTGTCGTTAAAATAAAAAATAAAAATAAATAGAAAATAAAAATATTTTTACCGAAGTTTTTCTCGTTTGTAAAATAAAATAAATAAATAAATAATAAAAAATTTTACTGACATTTTTTTCGTCAGTAATATAAAAAATAAAAAAACTTTTTCCGACGTTTTTTTTTCATCGGTAAATAAGCAAGAAAAATAAATAAAAATAATAAACACTTTTACTGACGTTTTTTTTCGTCCGTCAAATAAAAATAAGAAAAAACATTTTCCGGCGTTTTTTCATCTGTAAAATAAGAAAGAAAAATAAAAAAAATTAAAAAACATTTACCAACGTTTTTTTTTCTTCGCTAAAATAAAAAATTCAAATAAAAAAAATTAAAAATAGTTTAACCGACGTTTGTTCTGGTCGGTAAAATTAAAAATAAAAATAAAAAACACTTTTGCAGACGTCTTTTTTTTGTCGGTAAAGTAAAAAAAAAAAGAAATAGAAAGTAAAAATTGTTTTACCGAAGTTTTTTTTCGTCGGTAAAATAAAAATAAAAACACATTTGGAGACATTTTTTTCATCGGTAAAATAAAAAGAAAAATAAATAAAAATGAAAAATATTTTTACCGATTTTTTTTCTTCGGTAAAATAAAAAGAATAAAAATAAAAACACTTTTGCCGATGTTTTTTTTCATCGGTAAAATAAAAATGAAAATAAAAAATATTTTTACCGACATTTTATTTTGGTCGTTAATAATCTCTAATTTTTAATAATGAAGTTAATTTTAAGAATGACATTTGCTGACGTTTTTTAGGAAAACGTCGGTAAAAGGTAGCATTTTACTGACTTTTTATTCAAAAACGTTGGTAAAAGTCGAATTTTTACCAACGTAATTATATGTCGGTAAATAATAGTCTTTACCGATAAATTTATAAAAACGTCGCTAAAAGTGTAACTTGTTGTAGTGGTCCTAACATTACTTGAGATCAGAGTAGTCTTCAACAGTGGGCTAATTGTAAACCTCTTCAAAATTGTGTTTTCAAATTGCATTTCAGAATTCACTTAAGCTAAGCTGTAACATCCCGACCCTTAGCCTGTATTTATTTTAATTAATTATGTGATTAGTTAGTAAGCGTGTTTAGAGTTTTAGCGAGTCGGGTTTGACATATGGATCATGCGTACAAAGTCTCGCGCGAGTCCGAGTGCGTTTGGGTAGACTAGGGGGTTGGTTTGCAATTTGGGGGAGTTTTCAGGGGTTTTTCCGAGATTATGAGTTTTTGTGAGTTTGGGTGCATCGGGTAGATCGCATCATTTCATGAACATTTGCCTTCAGTCGTGTTGCGATCCGACGCGTCGGAGAGCCTCAAATAATCATATATAAGGAGATAACCAAGGACATATTTCCCTTTTATCCAACCTAATATAACCCATCTCACCTTTTCATTCGTTTCTCTCTTCACTCATTCACTATGCATCTCCAACTCTTCTTCCTCTTCACTACCTCCTTGCAATCGACGGTCACCGGAGCTCCATTCTCACCAGCCAACGTCCACATCATCTTCCTGAAGCATCTAAGAACCCAAACATTCTCTTTTTTAAGGTTTCCATTGACAACCCACTTAGAGGTAAGCTCCTCAGGCTTTTAGGTTTAGCTAATCTTCTTCCTTTTGCTTAGAAATAGTTTAGGGAAGCTCATCTACACCCATTTTTGTAGAGAGATTTTGGGTTTTGGAAGCCATTCTCCATTTTTGAGCTCAAAGAGGGATTTTCCCCTAATTTCTCTTGGATTTCCTTAAGCTCATCATCAAGGCAAGTTAATGTATATATATATTATGTTTTGATATGTTTGTTTCTTCCTTGATTTGATACTCAATGATGTCTAGAAGAACCCTTGCTCAACTTGAATGAATTTATGGATGAAAACATGATAATGTAACCTAATTGGTTAATGAAAGGATTGGATTTTTAATGCATGGATTGGCTTGATTTTTCGTTTTCAAATTGATGGGTTTTTACCTCCATAAACATTGATTTTGGACCAGGAACTTGAAATGGGTTTTTCCCCGTTTTTCTCTTCAGAAACAGACCTGGGGTCTGTTTTCCGCAGAGTCCTCGGTCGACCGGCCAGGTGGCTCGGTCGACCGAGCAACCCCAACGCCTGACCAAATTATTGCTCATCTATTTTTCGTTACAACTCTCGATCGACCGAGCCTTGACCTGGTTGACCGAGCATGAAGGAGGTTGACCGGCCCTTCTGTGTATGGGGCCGACCGGGCTGGGCCCAAGTCGACCGAGCCCACTGCTGAACAACCTTTTTGAGGGCCTTTTTTACTCTTTTTCGATTGGACTTAGGTGGAAACTCGGCTACCTTTTTGGACTCATTTGACTATATGTGAGGATGTCTTGAGCCGATGTCTTTCACGGTAAGTCTGGTTGTATCGGGTTACAATCTATTTTAATCTTGAGCGGTACGGGTCAACGGGATACCCCCCCTCTATATCTATGCATGAAGATTATCTCGTTTGGGTATCGCGAACCCTATCCCCTTCGTTGACTGAATATGGTTGTGCGATGCTTCGGGTTTAACATTGTACCTAGGATTGAATTGTTTGTCGCTTTCGATTCCGAATTGTACCTTCTGGTACTTATCTATATCCTGTGTACATGTTCTCTAGCTTCGTTTACTTTGCTTTACTTTGGGATCACTTGATGAACCTAGGTGCTAAACATAGGATCCCCTTTGATGTTCCGCTTGTCTTGATGATTGATGAAATTAATTGTTGAGGCTAGGTGGCTTTGATTGTAATAGCTTGACGAGGATTACTTATGGTATTGGTAAATGATGGTATTGATATTGAAGAAGCTTGCTCTTATTGTCTTGATCTTGATTTGATAAATGGAAAGTAGTCCCTCTTTGGTTCATAAATCTTGTTCACACAAGAAAGCCTAGCCCCTCACTATTGTTTGTCTAGAAATCCTTGTGTCAGGCACCACTCAGCTATATATCGCCCAACACAGATGGGGCACCATCTGTGTGAGGACCTTGATGAACGTCTACGCAGTACGACTTGTTACTTGATGGATCTTGCTTGTTGACCGAGTCATTCCTGTGCCTTGTTGCCGAGTTTACACTCGTGCCTTATCTCTAGGTTTTTATCCTGTGCCTCGTTGCCAGGCTTTAATCTTGTGCCTTGTAGCCAGGAATACCCTGTGCCTTGGTTTCTCCACCACGACTCCATGTGAGTATGGGAGGGCACTACTATCCCGTGGTAATTAGCATATGTGGACTGCCTATCTTACTAGATGTTTATGTTAGATTGAGTATGACTCAATTGCTATGCACTTCTTACGATCAGATTGCTATACATCTCATATGATCTTGTCTCTCGTCTACTCTTATTTGTATTGCATATCTTGATTATTTATATATATTGCTTGCCGACCATCGTGTATGATGATGCTACTCTTGGTGCATAGGTACCGAGCCTTTCTATATCATGGAGGAGACGACGGAAGCGATTTAGGCGGATCAGCCTGATGGCTTCCTATATTATAGTACGGACGACGTTGTATAGCCGTATTGACCCCGTACACAAGTGTCTCACGCCTATTTTGGATAGATTCATCTTTTTTGTTTTCTTTTGATTATTATTTTGGATAGGCCCAAGTTTTGGTGTGTCCTTTCATTGTAATTAATACTTTTGTTTAACTGCTATAACTTGAACTTTAGTTATATTATTTCCGTATTGCTCTTAACTATACATTTTGAGATACCACTTGTTTGCATGAAGCTTCCGCTATTGTTTTAAGTATTCGAGCAAATGTTTATACCTCACAGCGACCTTCAATCAATTTGGGATACGATTGGAGCTAAATGTATTATTAATGTTGAAAAAAATTAATTAGCTCTAATCTCACGCATACCACCGGTTACACTTTTGGGGCGTGACATAAGCTGCATCAACAGGACACATGGCTGCTTTCGCAGCTGCAGACCTTTGCGATGAAAATGAACTACTTTTGGAGAGTGGCGATCTATGTGTTCTTCATCCAATGTTCAAAATCTATGGTCGTTCTCCAGTATTCTTCGGACAGATTGTCACGATTAAAGTGTTCGAAGAGAATTAAAGTGTTCGAAGAGAATCTGTTGGTAAAGGAACTCATGAAGGCTGGAGGGGATGGAAGGGTCTTGGTGATAGATGGGGGTGGAAGCATGAGGCGTGCCATGGTAGGGGGCAGCTCTCGCAATTAGCAGAAAATATGGGCTGTTCTGGTATATATCTTGGTGAATGGTTGTGTTAGAGATACTAATGAGATCAATCTCTGTGAAATTGGAATTAGAGCCTTGGGATCTATTCCACGGCGGTTCAGCAAAAAACTCTTTGGGGAAACACATTAATTTGCCTGTTCACATTGGAGGCACCATAATCCGCGATGGAGAATGGGTATATGCTGATAATGATGGCATTCTAATTTCAAAAACGGAGTTGTCCATCACTCTATCTTCTTTTTTTTTTTTTTATCGGTAAGTAAAACTTTCATTAGGAGAAGTAGAGAATACAAAAGGACAAACAACAATGAGACAAGAACACAAAAAAAGAAAATCAAACTAAAGGGTACAAAAGCATTGTACCCCTCCCAACCCCAATTACATAATAAAATCCTCCCAAGAATAGATTCTCTCCACCCCTTGCTTGGCTAAAGCATCAGCCATATTGTTGGCTGTTCTAAGCTCGTGACGGGAGACAACATTAATGGTAGTAGTGAAAGATCGAATTTCGTTAAAAATGAATTGAAATTTAAAAAAAAAAAAGACTTCTTATTAGACACTCAAGCAATCGCATTAGATGGAAGGCAAAGTAATTCTATAGGAAAGCTACAGGAAGTGTTTCCTTGGTCCTCCTTTATTTCAAATGTACTACTATTTTAACTACTTGTATGGCAAGAAAAATAAAAAGCAAAAAATAAAACCATACATTGATTTGATTGATGACACATTTAACAAAGTTGGAGCGTTGGCTGCTACATCAGAATGTCTTGTTGAAAGCAAGAATTGTTTGAGATTGACAATCCATTACTCATCTTCTGAAAGGAATATTTTAGTTCTTCTTGTAGTTAGTTTAAACATAAGCAACGGATTGGCCGAGTGGTCAGGACCACAGTTAATCCTCTCTCTTTCGTATCGATCCCCGATTTCCACCTCTTTAGGAATCGAAAGCTGAGTCCACTAGAGCTACCACGTGGGGGCCACTGGGGTTTTACCCGCCTTCTCTCTGGCCCAGAGCGATTGGTCGAGCCCAAAGGGTTGGGAACCCTCATCCGTTAGCAAAAAAGTAAATAAATAAATAACAGGTATTGCATAATAGAATATTTTTACTCTTTTGCAAAAACAAAAAAAAAAAAAAAAAAATCTTTTTGTTAATATATGGGAAATATCGAAGTTTAATGTGGATCACATACTTGAAGATGACATGGGAAAGAACTAGTTCTTATTTATACTACTTTGTCCAAGATTTTTAAGGAAATCAAAAGGTACCCAGATTTTCCACAAGGAGGATAAAGGTTGAGATGATGGGGTTTACCTATTTCGTTCTAAATTAATGCACAAGTATAATCAGGTGGAGGTGTCTTTCCACAAGTAACAAGAACTTGAGATCCCATGATTCATAGATTTTAGGGTTGAGGGCAGTTGCGGGCTCAGAATTTTTATTTGAGTGGGGCAGATGATGGATGGTCAATTGAAAATTTTACTCATAAGAAAATCAAATTACAGACAGGTTGACTACAAGACATAACCACCTTATTCTAGCCAGCAAATCAACCACTACGTAGATTGTTTCACATGCAAAGCAACGGCTACTTATATTGTTTCACTTTCAAATCAACCACCTTACAGAAGAGAAGTAGCTTTTTTTTTCCTGAGTGGGAAACATAGCTTTCGTTTGTATAATCTTCAGTTCTAAGATAAGAAAGATGGCTTGAAACATACCAATGTGGAAAACAACTATTGCCATGATTGTTTAATTAATTACTAGAGAAGAAAAATTAAACATTTTTTTTAGGGATAAATACAGAATACATACCTATACTTTGCACGTATTTCAGACTACCCCTGAAGTTTGGTATTTTATACTAAACCTACTTGTATTTTAAATTATAATGCAAATAGAGAAGTCCGTGACGGAAAAGATGAAATGACGAATTTGCCCCTCTGTATATAACTCGTGTCTTGCCCTTTTCCATCATTTTTGCCATTTTTTTCGTTGCGGTTAGGGTTCTTCAAAGGCGAGGCAATTTTGAGAGAAAAGCATCACGAAGCTTCAGTGAGAATCCATCAAGAAGGATCAACGGAGTCGCAGGCTGCTATAGGAGATGCGGAAATGGTAGGAAGACCAGATGCAAAGGGTTTACTTGACCTGGGATTCCTGCTGGTTGAGCGCCTGAAGCTGAAACCCTTTCAGAAAGCACTATTCCGGACATGGCCTGTAGCTGAAACCCTTTCAGAATTTCCGGACATGGGAGAATAGCCGGTTGAGAAGGGGAGGAGAGGTTTGATTGATCTGATTTGTTTTGGATTAGTTTTGTGGTGGCTGAACCTCATATTTGAGGACTTACGACTGGCCTAATAATAGCTAGGGTTTTTTACATGAGTTGATTACTTGATTTGTGCTTTCTATTTGAGGACTATGAATTTGATATTGAACCTGAATTTTGTTAATAGTCTGATTGGATGAAGATGATTTATTCAAACCTTTGGCCAAATATGTGATGCAAACAAAACCCCTTTGGCCGAATAGGGTTTGAGTGATGGATGATTGGTTGAATGGAACTTTGGGTCTAAGAACTCGAGCGATTTGGGTTCTTAGTTTTTCCTTAAAACTGAACCCTATATTAAGGAAGTTAGGCCTGTCAAAGTCAAATTCATTGGTGCTTAAGGGTTGAATATTAAAAGAGAATTATATATGTATTACAGTTGATTGATTTCTTGCTGGAATATTAACATCGGATGAAATGATAATGTTGGAAGTAAGTCCAATAGGGAATATACCTGATTTCTTAAATTAAGGGTGAGTTTGATGAGTACAATGATGGATCTTCAGGGACGAATCAAGAGATAACTATGGCTCATGCCCGCGAAGGCCCTAAAAACAGATTAAGAGTACCAAGGCTGGCTGAATTTATAACCATGCCTAGGGCATTCATCAAACCAGGAAGATGGGGTTAGACTCCATGACCGAGCCATATATAACTAATGGAGACTTGCACTATTACAGTTTCATCCTTATTGCTGATGAAGGCACACCTGTAGCTGAAACCCTTTCGGAATTTCCCCATCTATTACCTTAGTCAAAGACTTCTCTGATATGACTATGGCAACTGGTTTGATTGATCTAGGGTTCAAAGGTAATCCTTTTACATGGGCAAATAACAGATATGGATTTTTCTGCCTTCACCACTGCCTTCAGAAACTCATGACTACAGCAAAAGAACTCAATCTTTCTATCCATTTTTTATAGGGTAGGTTCAGGGGCAAAAAAGTCTCGTTCTAAAGTCATTTGGAAGAGTAAGTTGCCGCCAGTCTGCCATACAAGCCATTTATACATATACGCAGTTAATACTAACAGAATCCATCACTTTTGCATATTAATTACAACTTCAGGTAGGTTTAGTACAAAATACCAAACTTCAGGGGGTAGTCTGAAATACGTGCAAAGTTCATGTAGGTATTCTGCATTTATCCCTTTTTTTATAAATAAAAGTTTTTCATATTGAAAACTTTAATGTCAATTTAAAAACAAGTCAAATGAGGCGATTGCCCGTCCCGGTACTATTCTCGCCCAAGCACGTTTACCTCCAGAGTTTTTATAGTATAAGAGACCGGAAGACTTTAAAACATGTTATGTTGAATTAAGACAAGATTTAACTTATAAGCCCAGAGTCAGGAGGTGGGTATTTTCGATGTCAGACTTGGACTAAGCCTCACAGTGCCAACCGAAGCACTCCACCCTTACCCCGCGGATTTTCGTTTCCAGATTTTCGTTTCTTGGCTCACTAGATGACTTGACCTGGTCTTACCTCAAGGGATTGCCCAGGCGGATTGGGGTCTCACAAGTTCGATTTGGAGAGGTCCATGGGTCTCCATTTGGAGAGGGTGTCTATTTGAAGAGGGTATTTAGTATTTACACTTTCCACTTCAAGGGTGGGGCAACATCAATTCGAAGGTGGGGCGTGGGCATACTGCCACAAAAACGCTGTTTCATGTCACAATGTTGGTCTGGCTATAGTTGAGGGCCTTTTGTTTATGGGTTTTACACAAGCATATTGCTGCTTCATGCTCCCTCAAATTCACAACCCCAAACCTTCAAATCCCCAAATCCAGAGCCAGAAGAGGGAAAAATAAAAAAATAAATAAAAACGAGGGATAAATAAAGAGCCAATGGTTGGGACAACTTGGGAAGGGAGGGGAGATGGTTTCATCTCCATGTGGATTAGATGCATATATGAACCCAGCTCAAGTCAATTCATCCAAGCCACAATTTAGGGATTTCAAAGTTTAAACTCTTACCTCTTTTCTAACATCCAATCCAACAATTCACATAATTTAGACAACTTATAATATTTTGATTTTTCTGATTTTTTTAGGTGGCATATTGTTACTTTTTTAAATATTTGAATATTCATAGAATTATTATTTTAATCTTTTACTTTTTTACACTGGCATTTCATGCTATGAATATACCACCAAATACCTAAACCTAATCCAATCTAAACCGTCTCATAGGAGCATCCCCATATATATATATATATATATATAAATTTAAGGGTAGCATCAATATGTGACAAATTAAGAAACTCATCCGGTTTGTACGTACATATCCAATGTAAGTCAGAAACAATGTCATGGGGGACGTTTTCCTATGAGGTAGATGGCCCATCAAGGAAAGGAGTAGCCAGTAGGTCAAAGAGGTCATGGATGGAAGTATTAATGATAGAATTAAAGGATTGCAACCTATTCAAGAATTTGGTCTAGGATAGATTGCAATTAACCCCGACACAGACAAGGCTTTGATGATGACAATGAAACATACATATCAGTGTAGTGTCACAGGAACAATCAACATTGTCGTTAGAGAATCGCATTTGTTATCAAGTAGGAAAGATCATAACTTACCATTTCTCATTTTACAACTCGTGCTATGATATTTATTATTCAAATGGATTTGAGATAGCGAGAAACAGGTACAAAGTGGATTCAAAAGTGGCAGCCATTAGAAGAATGAACTCATGAGCATTTTCTCTTGAAACGATCAAAGCTCAAGCAGGAAGGGTTGCACCTCTCTTTGCTTGATTTCCAACTTTAAGGTGCATTTGGATGAGCCCCATATCATTGAAGGATAAAAAACTTCCGCATTAAGAGCTAATAATCTATTCACCCTATACCTGTTATGTTTAAACTATAAGCAAAAACTAAGACAGTCCTTTGATCAGATAAGTAATGGATTGTCCTCAGTGATTTTATGAAATCTCTAACAATTCTTGCTTTCTGCCAGTCACTCTGGAGTCCCAGACAACACTTCAACTTTGTAAAATGCATCATCAATCAAATCAATGCACAATTTTATTTCTGCCTTCTTTTTTCATGCCATGCAAGAAAGTCTTAGGTTTTTTTTTTTTTTTTGATCGGTAACAATAACTTATATTAAAAGATAATAGAGTACAAACAAAGAGTACAAGAAGAAAAGAAAGTCTTAGTAGTAGTACATCTGAATAAAAGAAGAATCAAGAAGGCACTTCCTTCAACCTTTCTTACAGAAATACTTACGTTCAGTATCTAATCTTCTTAGTTTTTAGATGGTGTGATGGACAGCTCTGTTTTTGAAATTAGAATGCCATCACTATCAGCATATAGCCATTCTCCATCGCGAATTAAGGTGTCTCCAATGTGAATAGGCACATGTATTTCACCAATGCGGTTTTTGTTGCACCTCCGTGGAACAGATGCCAATGCTCTGATTCCAATATCACAGTCCTTGATCTCTTCAACGTCTCTAACGCAGCCATTAACCAAGATACCAGACCAGCCCATATTTTTGGCTAATTGCGCCAGATAACCCCCTACCATGCCACGCCTCATGCTTCCACCACCATCTATCACTAAGACCCTTCCTTCCCCTCCAGTCTCGAGAAGCTCCTTCACCAACAAATTCTCTTCAAACACCTTAATCGTTACAATCGATCCAAAGAACGCTTGAGAACGACCATAGATTTTGAAGACTGGATGAAGAATACGTAGATCACCACTCTCCAAAAGTTGCTCATTTGCGTCGCAAATGTCTGCAGTTGCGAAAGCAGCCATGTGTCCTGTGGGTGCAGCTTAGCTTAAGTGAATTCTGAAATGCAATTTGTAAACACAATTTTGAAAAGGATCTTTGAGATCAAGTACATATGAGGTACAAATGTGAGAGATCCTAGCATTTCACCAGGGGCATACCATGAACATGCCCTGGTTTCAAAGTAAGATAATCAGAATGCATGGTGTTCTCATTTGTGTTCTCCTACGCTATGTTTTTTCATTGTCAAGTCATCTTAATTTGAGTATATTGCAGTTCTTTAGATCAATTGATGAGCAAGCAAAAGAAAGAAGAAGCATATTAAGTGTCGAACCGTAAACTACAAACTCAAATGTGAATCAGGCAACCATGGTGTATTCCCAACCCGACAAATGGTGTTGCCCCATTTTGTGTTGTCCTATGGTACTATGTCACCCTCAAATCATCTTAATGTGAGAATATGCAGGCCTCTATGATCAGGTAATAATGAGAAGGCAAATGAAAATCAGAAGCATGATAAGAATACAAGGATATGTTTATGCATTAAATTTTTCTTCACATTGTCTGCATGAATGAGAACATGATGACAAGAATATAAAGGTAAGCTCATATTTGGTGGAGATTAGTCAGTCCAAATGGTGAACGCCACCCTGATCTCGGTAACGTTAGGATTAATTGCAACTCAATTGAGGTGCCGTTGAGTCAACAGTCTACCTGGATCACAAGTTTAAAGCCTCACAATTGAAGATTTTGTCCATGCCCTCATGGCTGCTGCATCTTAGCATAGAATCAATTGCAAATCAGCCTGCAAGACAATGTGAGTACCACCAGAATGCACGATGGATGACAGATACAAGGGACACCCTGGACTGCATATGGCTTACAATGAACCCTGATTTGATGATTTATCCATCTGGTAAGGGACATCCAAATAGACGAACATATTGACCTTACCCTTCACTCTGGCTATGAAAATCCATGGCAATGTGAGTCATGCACAGTCCAATATAGTTTCCTCTTACTCAACCATCCACCATGAGTTTAAGTGAATCTATCTGTGCATCCAGCACCAGCACCGGCCCCATATTATGATGCGGGCAAATCATGCTAGACGATTTCTTGGTCCTCATTAATTATGTTGTTTGCTTACCAAAAACTGAATCATGTTGGAAGTACCAACTTTACTATCTGTTTCATCTTAGTACTACTAGTGTGATAAATGCATACAAATATCTGGGTTACTATGCTCAGGCTGCAATTCATTGAAAAACAGCCAATTAAAAGTTCTCCATGATTTCATCCAATAAACTAACCATGGAAAACTGCCTTACCCTTGACTAATATCATAATCTTCTAAAAACATAGTCAACAAACAGTTTGATTCCAATAGCCAGCTAGAGCAAAGTAGTTTCAGACATCGACCTATTCCACAGTTCATGCCACAAGAAAAAAAAAATTCACTTGCAGCTTGATTCACTTAAACCAACTTGACAGCTCGAGCAATATTAACTACCCCCCAAATTATTTGATATTTTACAATTGACGGTCAAATCAATAGCTTGAATCTGTATATCCAAGCGGTAATTCAACAGAATAGATTCAGTGAAATGCTCGGATAAATATCCTAGACCATGTCAAATTTCTTGTTTAGAAAGACTGATCAAATAACACCACAAAACAGTTATGAAATTTACCACTTTAATCAAAGGAGAGAAGAGCTTAAGTGCTTAACTTGTAATGGGAGATAGAAACTGCCCACCTAAGAAAAGTGGATCGAGTTTGAAGTTCCTACTGGTTCCAGTTCAGAACCATAAGCAACACCACCACTAGGAGAAACCGTCTAAACTCCAAGCCATCTTACTTCTCCCATCGGTTTCTATATAGACTATGGCAAATTTCAAAACAAGTCCCAAAAAATAAAAAAGTGTTATGGACCTAACCAATACGTCAAAAGCTACTGGACTAATGAAACGCGTAAAATAAAGTCTTATAACTATTTAGGAGAATGGTTTGCCCGCCGAGCCCTAATCCGAGCTGGAGTCCAGCTGGACCTCTTTAAAAAATTCCTTTGTATTGCGTAGTTTCCGAGGCAAGAACCAACGTGCCTTCTTCTGGTCTCTACGTAACTCTTATAGGGCACCATCATTTCTTCTTGAAAATAGAAACAATAAGAGTCTTTTGAACAACATTATTAAGGACATGGTTAGAGGAAGACTGTCTCGGAACAACCCAACAAAATGAATGGGGACTTCGACTAACTAAGATCTAATCAAAATCCATTTGAACGGAGCTTTTTAATCCGCCGTTGTTACCAGGGGTCGTTTCATACTTCAACATTGAACTTAAGTGACCTTTGACTACCCTCTTCATGTATACTAAAATGGTGAATAATGGAGCTCCTCTATTTTTCTTGCTTGATTGATTTCTTTGGATTATGGATCTTGAAGGGTTTAGTTTAGTTCTTCTTGTTTGGGCTTAGTTGGATGTGAAAAGTGTGCTTTTGACCTGTTGTGCTCTCTTCTTCTCTTCTAGCTGTCTCGTCAATATTACTAGCTAGTCTTAGTCTTGGATTTGGATGTGGAAAAGAAGAAGATAAGAACTGATAGTGTGAAACAGAGGTTGGTAGAAAGATGCCCTCTTCTACTTTCAAAAGAACTCATTTTTTTTTTTCAGTCAGAAAGCAAGAAAAGGCAGAATCTAGGATGCTTACCAGATACAGATTTCTTCTCTCCTTTTGAGGGTTTGTTTATTGATATGAGTAGCCAATTGACATTTAGTTGACGCTGCAGATAGAATTTAGATGGGTTCACCTTGATGCATGCCAGTCACTAGGATACGATCTTGCGATAAGGCTGCAGATAGAAAAGGCTGTGAGCTCAAATCAAATAAAAGCTGACTAGACCAAGAAACGTGGGCTAGATCTTCAAAGAAGGTTTGGTCCTCCACCCACCCATTTCCCCCCTTGGTTATTATATACCCACCTGCAATGCTTCACTAGACCAGAATAACCTTCAAGTCCATCATGAGCAAGGCACAACCATATACAAACCCAGCAAGTTTGGCTAGGCAGGCTTAGCCCATGGGCTTAAAAGTATTTCTTGGGACACAACCAAATAATAAAATATCAAGCCTTCCCCATCTAGACATTGATGTGCCTACGGTCATTATGGCGAAGGCTAAGTCTGTTTAGCTATTGGTTCAGGCCAGGGACCATTTCAGCCTAGCCTGTCCAGCCCATGGGTCAAGGATGATTTATAATTTCCCAGTATTTTCTGCAGCATTGATAGAAAAATAACTCAATGCTTTGACAGTGTAGATTCAGTATCTGAGAGGAAGGAAGGATGGGATGGGGCCTATTGCCTACCCAGTAAAGGAGTGAAAATCAAAAGAAACGCCCTCTCAGTACATATAATATCTGAAAATTTTACCCCAATAGAATTTGGTGCCACTGAAAAATTGTCCATTTGATAATAAAAATTTAAAAAAAAAAGGTGATTAATGAACAATGCAGGAGATTGTGTTATCATGTTTTTTTATCAAAAGGTCAATTCTACAGTAAGACAAACTCCTGGTGGAGTAAGATTTGCAAACACCACATACACTGGGAGGGCATTTATTTTGACTTCAGATTTTGATGGTATGGCTATCTTAGACTTGACATTTGCCCGTTAACTTTTGAACTTTAACAAACGTCCACAAAGCTGTCTGTGCATCAAAAATGTGATATCATATGGACGAAGACTATGAGGTGGCCAAAGGTTGCTTACAATCCCACCAATTTGATCAATAAAAGCATTTTAAAAAGATTAGGTAATGTGTGACGGTCCTATTTGGCATCATTCTACTTCAAAAATGTTTTCCTGCTGAAAATAAGATGTCGGTGAAGTGTTAGCCAATCATCTCAGACTCAATAGAACACAAGTCCAAATCTGAGATAAGGATCCATGTCAGCATAGATACCTGCTTCAGGTGCTTCAGATATACATGTCTTCAAATGATAACAAAAGGATAAGGTTGTACTTGCGTTATCTCTTTATCTATAGGATCACCATTGTAACTCTTATCATGTATTATTATAAATACTGAAATACAAACACACAGGGACCAATGTTCATGGTACATTAAGAATATTCTATTCTTGAGAATGGAGTTGTGCAGCATTTGTTTAGAGTGAGAGATGGGTTTTTTTTCTTGTGTGTGTGTGTGTGTTGGGGTTGTGGGGGAGGGAGAGATTATGTTTTTTAGGTAGAAGGCAAGACAATAGTTGATTAAAGGGGAGATGTGATTAAGAGCCCTTCAATTATATTTTAAAAACAACTTTCAGTAATTTTCAATTTTCTCTTTCAAGAAGACAGCATTTCTCAGAATTATTTTTGAAAAGGACTTTACTAATACGGCCAAGCATGCTCTCATATTTTCAACCAAATTGAGAATGCAGAATCACTTCCTTGAAATGATGCCAAACATGAAACGCCACCCACCCTTGTGGGCTGTGGCTGCTTTATTCTAATTTCTAACCACTAACTACAGCTACAGCCAGACTCTAATAATATGATATTACTGGTAAACTTAAAGCCAAAACCAGAAAAAAAAATGAAAAAAATTGCGAGCAACGGTGTGTGGGCAGCAAGAAAACGTAAGATTCTGGGTCCAGTGGCTCAAAAACACCCATATACTGCTTTTGGAACGGTAACAAAGACTTCGTTAAAACAGAAAGGAGAAACAAAACACACCAAAAAAGACGAAAAGAGTAATAGGAAGGTGGAAGAGAGAAGCACCAGCAACAACCCCCAATTACATTATCAGAGCCACCCAAAGGAACCACTCTATCAACCCCTTGATTTGCTAGCACATCCTCCATGGAATGCCGTATTTTAACATTCATGAGCACTTGATGAACTCAAAGAATTTGGGTTGACTCGTTGGTCAGATGTCAAACAACTCTGTCAAACTCAATTGGGTTCTTTTTTTAACCAACTGTTGCTCTGTGAATCCAAAAAGAAAAAGGCCAACATAGGGCGCCCTTCCGAATTAACCCAAGCATTTTAAAATTAAAAGAGACTTTCACTTTACCCAAAAAAAGATGTTTCCATTTTACAGAGGCTAATCTAAAAAGAAATTTCCATGTCTGAGTGGAGGGTTTATTACCTGTTCTCATCAATGGTTAGAATAATTTTTTTCATATTGATAAATCATGAATGTTTCAATCTTACAGTGTTCAAAACAAATTGTCAGAAACTTACAACAGCTTGCCACACAAGGGCGCAGAGAAAAAAGAGCAAAGGCATGACTAGCATCAAGGATTAAATTGGAAAAAAGCACTTTGGGGAAGAAAAGGCCATTCATATGATGAATAGAAATACGGCTGAATAAACATGTGTTCTTGGAGAAAATATCATTATTATTAGGATATTGATGTAAAGTAGAAGAAGAAGAAAAGTGTGCTGCCAAATTTTCTTTTCCTTTGGAACTCCCCCACTAAGAAGAGATCCTTCAATTTTCAAATGAATATAGGGTGTCCCCCACTATGAAGAGATCCTTCAATTTTCAATAGGGTGTGGGTTAGTTGCTGGGTGCGTGGGGCACAAGCTTTGCAAACCACAGCCAACATCTATCAACACAATAACCACCTACAATTGTATTCTTTTCTCCTCCATCTGTTTAATCTATTAGAACCATCATTAGGAAAGAAAAAAAAAACAGATAGAAAGAACGAACGAGGAAGCCAGGTATACAAATGTTTTCCAATATTATATCTTTGGAAAGTACAACAAGCTTTTTTTTCCACGTTTACATCTGTTACAGACACTGCTATTTGCTTTGTTAACAGGGTAGAAAGTGAAGATGATAAAAGCCCAGCACTACTTTCTAATAAGAGCTAAAATCATGTAAACAAAGGGTATTTTAAATATCTTAGTAAAGGAGGATGCGTCAAAAAAATTTAAAAAAAAAAAAAAAGGAAGACAACATTTCATACAAACTCCTACTTGTTCGTCCAATCAAAGCTGATTTCCTACAGACAGCCTGCTCAAGATCTGATGATAGAGTGTCCTGTTCGAGATGGGCAGAGAAGGCTCCGATATCAGCTCCTCCTTGGGCTCTCCTTTGGGCATCATGAGGGCCCCCTCACTCACTTTTCGTTGTTGCCCCACATATGAATGAACAGGCAGGACAGGCATCTTCCCTTGCCCCGAAGCAAACCCCGCCATCGCCAGGTTGGCCGGGCCAGGCTGATTGATCCCAAATGAGAAGCCAGAATTGGGACCCAGAGTCTGCCTGCTGGGAATGCCGAAAGAGTTGAGAGATGCAGGCCCGTTGAACCTTGACATGCCATCATGAGCTTGTGATGGCTCTGGTATGGAGGTGTTAGTTTGGGATGCTGCTGTTGATGCAATACCTGAGTGCCCATTGCTGACATGGCTGCTATTCCTTGCAGCAGGAACATCGTGATTGTGTTTCCCTTCATATGTGGTGATCACCGATTTCAGATCATGCGATGCCCGCTCCACATGCTTTCGAACTGTGCAACCTGCGTTTGTACACTTGTAGTAGCTCCTGTATTAGGCAAATCATATTAGTTTCTCTCAGTAAACAGCCCTGCTTTATTTCACCCCAAACTGAACAGACAATAGTAACCACACCGATTAGAATTGTTATTTCCATAGTCTTAGTATGCAACTGAAGAGACAATTGGTTTGAATAATCAAAATCCTAAACCACATTATGCGCATAGAGTTTCTCCAACTTGCTGTACCAAATCAATGTCAGCTATTGGCAGATATAACAGATTTGGGCAGAGAAGGTAGAATAAAGGGCTCACCCGGTGCACAAAGTGCTCCCCGGCTAAGCGGGGGTAGGGGGAGGGTGGGCGCATGTGTACGCAGAGAAGGTAGAATAACAGTGGTAACATTCAAATGAAAAAAAAAAAAAGGTAGAATAACAGTGGCCCACCTAATGTGGTTTCTATATTTGTGCCCCCTCAATGCATATAGAAACAGATATGATCCACTAAATGATATTCAAAATAGCTATTTGGGAGCAACCCGAATGCAGCCTCATCTGTGCAAGGACTGTGAAGTATTGACCCTTTAAGCATTAACCACAATTTCATTTGGAGGTCTTCTAACTTGGTAGCTTTCACTGTGGACGTTTCTTTGTTTTTTGCGTTTCCTTTTCGTGGTATAATTCTTTTATACCATCGTGCCCCTTTTGCTTTGTTTGGCGGGCTGCTTGTTTCTCTTATAATATAATTTGCCGTTATGATAAAAATAAAAAATATAATCATTTGGAGCATTATTTAATGAAGTAATGTCATCGCCATATAAGTCATATCAACCATACTTAAGTTCTCCCAGATAGAATTGAACACAGTGAGGCAGTGTACCCCAGTACAAATTTATACTTCTCACTGATAAACTGATTGAGAGTGGTATCCATGTAGCGATGTACCTTGGATTTGGATTTCCTTTTACAACCTTCTGCCCATACTTCCGCCAGCGATACCCATCATCAAGGATGTCAACCTCACTGGTTGTTTGAACAACTACTCTCGGTTCACGAATTGCCCTTGTTGCCCCAGTCATTTCCATTACAGAAGCATCGACCTTCCTGCAAATTTGCATACAAAAAAAATGCCGAGTATTAATTCATGTAAGATAAGAAAGAATGTATTACAATTAATTTCAGGATTGTATAGTAGCCTAGGTCCTTCCGCATGTATGAGAGAGGGATCACATGGTTTTTTAACCCCCACCCACCCATTCCACCCTGAACCACCCACCAGCCAATATAGAAAAAAATAAAGAGGAAGAATCTATGGTTGATTCTATTCAATCCAGTGTCCATAAATTGACAACTAACAATGGCTACTATTTCATCATACTGTTGACCCCGTATGTTAAGGCCCAATGATGTAATGAATAACGGGGGAAGAGATTCAAGAATCATATCAATGCTCATCGCATAAGCAGTAGCAAAGGGGTTTTTCTCAACTCAACTGACTTTTATTTAAGCCCGTTTTTCCTCCATTTTTCTATGGTGGGCCAGACCTTTTGACAAATCCAAACCATTCAAAAACAGTGCGCAACAAAAGGAAATTAGCGGTCACCCATCTGATACTGATATGATCACAACCACCCTTTAATTCAATTACAAAAAATAAATGCACTTTAAGAAGCTTTAAATTTTGACACTTCAAAATTGAATGTAAATATCGTTTCGTTGCAAAGTGATGCTTTGCAACCCCCTATCCTCGATGTCCCCTCTCCATATGGCCTACCTCCATGAATTGGATGTGTCCTAGGCGGGATGGGAGGGTGCACTTTTTAGAAAGAGCACATGAGTTCACAAGAGAAAACCCCATTGCGAAGTTATTAAAAATTATTACCTTCTCTTTGACTCAGATTCATCACCTTCCTCATCATAACCCAATGACACACTGCCATGCGTCCCCTGATCATCCTCATCATCGTTGTTAGACACTGTGGATGAAACATCAATGGCATCCCCAGACTCAAAGTGGGGACCATTTTGCACCAATGTCGAAGCAGAGGGATTGCATAATTCGGTGGCTGCAGATGCCGATGATTCCGTCTCCATATCATCATGCCTCCAGTTGGACCTTGTGTCCACAGCTCCATGCTGAGTGCTTGCCCAAGCCGTCTCTCGATTGAATGTCACATGTGCACTAGGCTGCTCGGTACCATCCATCTCACCAGGTGGGTAAGACCCAACAACCGATCGACGACTTGGTGGAGGTTTGGGATGATTGTGGGCACCCTTGTAAATTATTTCTGTAATGTGACCCTCGTGGGAGCGCTCTACTTTCTTCTTCACCTGGCAATTTGGATGGGTACACTTGTAGTAGCTTCGAGGATACTCACTACCTTTTACCTGCTTCTGCCCATACTTCCTCCAATTATATCCATCCTCAGACATTGGACCAGTAGCAGCCACTGAAGGGTGTTCTCGCTGATCTCCTACCCCTTCCTCTCGATCATCAGATGCCTGAGAATGTTTGGCATTACTTGCAACAAAACTGGACACTTTTAGATCAGATGTAATATTGCTGGCATCTTTTCCAGCAACTGATTCAGGTAAGCCCATCCGAGGAAGAAATTCTTGTTGGTTCCGAAAGTGCATGTCTCTTGCTTCTAGTTTTTGAGCAGGAATAGAAGACTCTCGTTGAACTGAGACCTCAATATTAGGAAATGATTGGTGATGATTCGTTGCAGAAGATACCTGCAGAGCACGATGATAAAGACAACTGTTGATCAGCGTATGACTCATGAGGGTGGACCGGGAAACTCAGAAATTAAAGGGTCTGATATGTCCAGGTGCCCATAGCATTTTGTACAGATGCACCTGTTGTTGAGAAACAGTTAAGGGACTATTTGTGATTTTCTAGTAATTAAGGGCTAATTTGTTATGATGATGATAGGTTTGTCTTAGATTAGGACTAGATTAGATTTGCGTTATGATGTGAATAAGATTATATTTGATGTGAATAGGGTCCCTAGTGTAAGATAATATCTTGATTGTATTCTACAAAAAGCCACAGGCTATTCTCAATGAAATAACACGCTATTAGACACTCAGTTCGAATGACCCTTGCTATGGAGTGAACATTGCGGCCAGATAACTAAAGTATATAATACCAGATATGGACTTCCCAATAATAACAAAAGAAGATGAAATCTTGCACAAGATGGATACATAATAGCAGGAGAGGATGAAATCTTGGAGGCCTTCTTAGCCAATAATAATAATTGAAGAAATCGAAATATTGCAAGAGTCCCTTCTGGTTAATAATAAAAGTAATAATTGAAACACATGAAATTTTGGGGTGGATAAATTTCCAAAAAATAGCCAAAGATGCAGCTTTGCCAGGAATGAGTTCCCAAATAATAGTAGAGAAATATATGCTTTCTTCAAGAAATATATGATTTCTTCAAGGTATATATTCCAAATAATAGCTAAGATGTGATATTTTCTGAGGATATACAAGCTTCTTGAAAACTATCCAGTGCTGAAACATAAATATTCTTTTTGCGAAAAATGTGTATTCGCCTTCTTCAGAATTCAGAACCCTTTCTCACCAACAGTCCTTCCAGTCTTTTTCTTTAAAAAAATATTATTTCAATGCTTCTTGAATTTTTTTGGCCAAATAAGGACCTGCAACTTTTCATAATGCCCAAGCAAATATAATCTAGTCTTAAACAAACATTCTTTCACACGCCTGCAAGTCGGGCTAATTATAAGTCACGCATGATAATTCAAAGAATTCAAATTATATCAAGTAATTCAAATAAGTTTATAGAGAGTGATAATGCATTTGATTAGTTTAATTAATCCAGGTGATATTCTTAATTTCAGATCGAATGGAGATGTGATCATCAGGATCAATTTTGAGAAGAGTTGTTTCCATTAGCTTGCAAATTTAAATGTTAGGATTCGTCAATTATCAGATTCCGTTACATATAACGATTCATTGGTTTTTCTAATTTCTTAGAATGAGTTTTATCTTTTGACCATGAGAGTTACTCACTACCAAGTTCTATTTCAGGGGTTGTTAATGAAATGTTCAAGTATCAGGAACTTGCAGCAGTTTTAAATCAATGCTTGCTAGGACATAAATGCAACAGTTTATAGTCATGCGCAAGACTCAATAGTCAAGAATTGTGTCTAGGACCTCATTTTGGTTTGGGCTCCAAACCGAAATGTTTCAACCAATTCAGAATTTCAGTGAACAGTTTTGGAGTTACGTTTCAAATAATATAAACACGCAAGTGGTGCTATTGGCACCACGAATTTTTCTCTCCTCACCGCAGTAGAAGACAAAAAAAAAATCCTAAACTACCCCTCCTCCCTTCCTCCTTCTCCCTCCTTCCACCCTCTCCCACCCTCCACCCTCTTCCCTTATCTACGCCCACCCCCAGTCGCCGGCGGGGAGGGAGCCCCGGCCGGATGGCCGGTCTCCCTCCCCCTCTCCCTCCCCTTCTCTTCTCCCTTCCTCTTCTTCCCTCTCCTTCCCTCCCCTACTCTTCTTCTCCCTCCCTCTCCCCCTCCCAGTCGCCGGCGGGGAGGGAGATCGGGCTGGTTTCCGCCTGCTGCAGCCCCTACTCTTCTTCTCCCTCCCCCTCTTCTTCCCTCTCTCCCTCCCTCCCCCTCCCCGCCGACGACTGGGAGGGGGAGGGAGAAGAAGAGTAGGGGAGGGAAGGAGAGGGAGGGAGAAGAGGGAGAGAGGAAGAAAGAGGGAGGCAGGAAGCCCCGGCTGCCCTCCCGCCGGAGATTTGGGGGGGGGGGGGGGGGGGGGGGGGGGGGGGGGGGGAAGGGAAGATGAGGGAGGAGGAGGAGGGAGAAAGGGGGAGGGGTAGTTTAGGAAAGTTTTCTTTTTTTTTTATCGCGGTGGGAAGAGTAAATTTCGTGGTGCCAATAGAGTTCCCCCAAGCCGGAAGGTGGAGAGCCGATACCAGCTGCAGGGGTTTGAGCGTTCCTTTGTTTAGGGTTTTTGAGAGACATTTGTTGTGAGTTGGGTAGTAATGAAAAATATGTAATTAAACTTTGATTTGTTATCACTATACATTTAGGCTGGACTTCAGCCCTTCTACATTTGACATATATACGTTGATACCTTATGCTTCCGCTATCTCTGTATGGCTTCCGCTTATAATACGCTTCCGCAATAATAACTGTTGTTACATTATTGTTCAAAAAGTTTTAAATTGGACCTCACTGCGGACCTACGATCTTGGAAGTTCTCGGATTTTCCGGGAAGTAGCGCGCCAATTTCGGTACTTTGACGATTTTCTCGGTATCCGGAATTGGGGCGTTACATTTTAACACGCAGAAAATATTAAAAAAAATAAAAATAACATATAATTTGATCTTTTAATTTATTCTACTAAATCAACTAATAATATGACATGCAGTTTACTTTATATGCATACAACAGCATTGTCACAACCTAGCAAGTCATAGCACTATGTCCCAAAATCATAAAGTTTAAAAATTAAAAACATTCATCACAACCATAAAGTTTAGATATAGGAGGAAAAAAAAGGAAAAAAAAAAAAAGCAGCAGCAGAAGAAGAAAAGAATAGAAGAAAAAGAAGCAGATGAGAAACAAAAGGACATAACAGAGAGAAAAAAGAATAATAAGAAGAGGATGAGGCGGAAGAAAAAAGCCAAAGCCTATTGCAGTTAAAAAAAAAAGGAATGGGAAAGAAAAAAAATAACAGGAAATAAAGAAGAAGAAAAGGGAAAAGGAACAGAAAAGAATAAAAACTGAAAAAAGAAGAGGAAAACCAACTAAATCAGCAAGAACAAAAAAAACTAATGCATAAGAAGAAAGAAACAGAAAGTAAAAAGAAAGAAAACAAAGAACAGAAAAGGCAAAGACAGAAGAAGACAACGAAGATGAAGAAATGGAAGGTGAAGAACAACAAGAAAACATGTTCGGCTCCAAGCTCTGACATCAAATTGGACAGATGGAGGGAAGGCTCCAAGCTCCAACAAGTTCATCAATTGTTTTCCCCTTATTTTTGGGAAGCAGGGGAGGGGGGAGGAACCAGGGGTTTCTTTTGGTTTTAAGTCGTACAAATTTACAAAGTGCCCCTTGCAATTCATCTTCTTTCTAAAAACATAATAATAATAATCGGTATCGAATTTCTGGAACCGGAATTCACACCTATGGCAAGACTTCGAACATTCATCGATTTTCCAAGTATGTTGATAAGTACAGTGCAGTGCATCCAGAGAGGCATTTAGTCCAGATCACCTTTTTGAATTTTTTATATATTTTTAAAGTGAGATGGTTCTAATAGCTTGCAGGGTTGGCTCTGCCAGCTTGAGGGGAAATTGTCATTTTGTTTCACTGTTTCACATTTATTTTCCAATTTAGATCCAGCTCTGTTGAATATATACATCTAACATTATACATTTATTTAATATAGTAGATATAGCATATTTTGGATCTTTATACACATTCTAATAACTGTAGACTACAAAAATTTACAGGTAACCAGCAAAACAATTACTATAATCCCTCCCTCCGTCCCTCCAACCCTTTGGGGGGAGTCAACTCTCAGTTTCCCTATAAAAACTCACTGTATCACAGAGAGAATTTTGCAGCATCGGTTCATGTTCTTCTTTCCTCTTTTGGACCAAGGTTGAAAAGCTCTCTCAACTCTCCCAAGTCATCTCATTTTGATGAAGGAATGTTCATATTTTTTTTATTGCAAAATAATACCATAAAGTAAATGGATTTAACTCGTAAGTTAGTCTTAAAGCCTCAATCAACGGTAGAACAAAGAAATATTAAATATCGACCTCAGAGTACTTCAAGCATTAGGTACACGGTTTTTGGACAAAATGCCCATATGTCATGATATCACAATTCACAAGTATCTGTGATATCACGACATGTTGCTCTTTTTTTTATGCAAAAGGACACCCATCAACTCCCTTATTCTTCTTATCTCCATTGTTTTATCTCAGGTTTGACAGAGAAGGAACTCATTTTCTTTTAATCATCTAAATCTGTAGTTGCCTTTGTCCACCAACAGTCACAAAACCAAACTAGTGATAAGGAATACGTGTTTATTATACCAACTTGAAAATAATACCTTCATGAACTGGCAAAACAGTACCTTCTTGAATGTGAAACTATTTTTCACACCCTGTTCATTACAGCTGCTATTTCCACCATATCTAGAATAATTTACATTCCAATCCATAAATTTAAGGTACGAGGAAGTTACCTACAAATTAAATGTATTTGTGAGTAAGTTGATATATAATGAATGTATTGTGTAGGTCAGATGAAGTTTCCATTGTAGATCCTAAGAGGAAGTAGACATAGGCAACTACAAACCTTAGATGTTTAGAATATGAATTCTTTCTCTGCCAAACAAAATAAGAAAAGAGTGTTACAGGGTGCCCTTTTATAGAGGGCAACATATGACGATATCACGAGATTCTTGTGATATCACGACATATGGGCATTTTTTTCCCCAAAAAACGTATAGAATGTACGAAACACACTAAGGGCGACATTTAATATTTCTTTGCTCGACCATCGATTAAGAGTTAAAGATGAATTTACACGTAAAAATCCTTTAAATTGGGGAACATTCATATGCATCTTTCCCTCACCATAGGGTGAGTGACACTCCCCTTTTTGGAAATTTACAAGTATATAGGGTGAGGTACAAAATGCACTTTTCATGTGCAAAAAGGGGAGTGTCCCTCACTCTATGGAGAGGGAAAGATGCATATGAACATTCCCCCCTTTAAATTAACTTTGATAAATCATTAAAGGAATTTTGGTTTTAGGCTTCTAAGGGCCTGTTTCTTTACTGGAATTCAAAGAGTTCTTGTCTGAAGCATTTCTAAATTCTCAGACATAGTGGAGTTCCTAAATCCTCCTTTATACTTGAACATACAAAAACTCCACCAAAAAGTAAAGGGGCTGGAATTTCAGGAATTCCATAGGTCATTTGAGACCCTTTCAGGTGGCTGGAATTTTGGAATTCTGGTGAAGAAACATGGCATTTTCAAGTATCAGGGGGCAAGACGTGTTATGTCATGAATTCCCCAACACACCAAATCTTGTCAGAAATCCTAGTAAAGAAACAGGCCCTAAATGCACACCAAAGTGTTTGGTTTTTTTTTTTTTAGATTTAGTTTATTTTCTATTATATGATTATTTTTTCTTCAAAAAAAGAACGGAGATATTTTACAAAGAGTTGCAAACACTAATAAAATAATATTTTGGTATTATGTTTTTATATTTTGTAGCTATGATGGTGCGCAACCGATCCCACTTGGGTCATGGTCAGGATGTTTCTTGGCAAAGGACCCAAAATTGTGTACTACATGAAGCTGGTGAATGAGGGAATAAAGCATTTGAAACTACAGTTGGCTCATCGAGCAGGCCAAGCTACTATATGCTTGAATGTGAGAGAGAGAGACTCTTGAATGCCAAGAAACAGAAGAACATTGTCCAAGAACAAAGAAAATTTGCAGAGGGAGAAGCATGTCGACACGGGGTGTTGGCAACAGGGAAGAGAAAATTTCATCCAAAAGAGCTTAAAAGAACAAAGACGTGCTGCAAGAAGAGAGGGTTTAAGAATAGATCACGAACAAGAAGAAATAAGGAGGATGCAACATGAGATCACTATTAGGTGATGTCAGTCAGATTGAGTAGGTAAGCTGATATGGAGCCAGTGGATCAAGCCGTAGGCAATAAGTATGTTCAATCAACAAAACACAGTCAAAACGACAAGGTTGAAGAAATTGGGCAGCATCCATTGCAAGCTCCAAATCAAGCAAAAATAGTGGGTCTTTCTGACAATTTGCATATAGGATATCATCTTCAAAGCAACCAAAGATCAATGAGACACTAGAAAGTCATAGGCGAAGCTGAGGGCTGTTATCGTTCGGAAAGATGGAAAGTTATTCAACATTAACCTTGCGCGAGTAAAGCAACAATCATGTACCTAGAGGCTATGTTAGAACACAATGGCAAAGCATAGTTTGTGAATTATACCACCACACCAGATGAGATTGGGCATTACTGAATTAAGAAAAACTACAAGGACAAGCCATAATGGGAGGCAACATCCAAAAGAACTTGGGTTGAGAGGGGCTTATGCACAATGAATGGTGAACAACTACCACCAGAAGATCCTCGATAAAACTTTTAGCGTGCTCACACATGAGAACCATCTTCATCAAATATGTTGATGTCAAAGAAACATCAAAGATGCAAACTATCACAACGAGTTGATAAATGAGGTAACTGAAGAGAATTGGGGGGGGGGGGGGGGGGGGGGGGTATCTAGGGCAAGTTAATAAGATATCCCACTGAAGTAAGATTGGGATGATGCTTGTGGCACAAAGACCATACATATTTTGATCTTCATAAGCAGCTAACTGTTTGGACTTGAGGGTCGAGGACATTAGAAAAAGAAAGACCTATATCCAAGGCAATCTTCAACTCATTTATAGGTCCGACCGGTTGATATGAATGGTGAAAAGGCATACAAACAATCACGAGCATTTACAACCTAGCATTACAAAATTCGTATCTCATTTCATAGCCATTGAGCATCTTTATAGGTACAAAAGCTTAAGTCAGTAGCTTGTATCAAAAGAGTAGCTTGAATCAAAGAGTAAGAAGAGGCCCCTAGTGCTAGAGGACTGCAAGATTATACAGTCAAGAAAATATTGACCAAAGTTGGTGAAGCTTTCAAGGTGTTGAACCTTAAATTATGGTTCTTTGATTGGTTGATGGAGACGACAAACCAAACATGATACAAGAGGCCATTGACATGGCAAAGCCAGCCAGTGTAGAACTATATAGCTACCACATCCAGCATTAAAAGATAGCTGACTATTGACAAGAGAACCAGCTGCACCATAGCTTGTATGTCACAAGTAACATATCCCCCATTTATTCAAATCATATGCTTGGCACCACACTTTTGTGCTAGTCAATTAATCTCAGACTGTTAATCATTATGTTTTGTAGGAAACTTATGAAGCCACAATTTCCATTCATGTACTGATGTACATCATTATTTAGATGACATTTTTCTCTTCCATAGAAAAAAGAAAAAAATTTCCAACCCCACCCACCCGCAAAACACACACACACACACACACACCAACAAAAAAAAAAACTCCATATGACACACTTTTCAAGGGAATCATAGAAAATTTAGCTCATCTATGAACTTTTCCTTGGGAAAAGCGGCCACGCCAAATGTGAAAATTTCCCCACCTTTTCTACAAAAAACGGCCATACAAATGTGCCCCAAGGAGTCCTTCGCCTTTTACGCATGTGATAGGAATGGGTTTTAGATACATAACATTTACATATGCAAATGTTAAATATTCAAGTGTTGCACATGTGGAACACATTACCATGTCTGTCAAAATCATTATTATCACATGAGTGAGTGAGTATATCCAACGGTTTTAAATTTAAATACAAATGGATTTTTTGGATATTTTTCAAAAATTTCTCAAATCCATGAAGGAATAAGATATAAAACTATAGGTACATTTACCATTAATACAAAAATATTTAACTGTTCGAAATTATAAATTGGGGGCTTCCACAAACTATGATGCCCGGACACGGCATGGATACAATAAGGACACGCTGTGGACATGGCAGGGACACGGATTTTACACGTAAAAAGTGAAGTATCAGATACGATGCGACACAATACGTTGCCCATTTTGAAGTATCCGTGCATCATAGCCCACAAGTCCAAAAAAATAGGTCTATAGGTTGGACTTCTTCACAAATTACTCAAAACCTATGAAGATTTAAGATAATCAGCATCAAGGCCATGTGGTTTATTAGTTCAATTCAATAAAAAAAAAATGGAAATGTTTGGATTACAAATATGGCCTCCATAGAAATGAAAAATAAAGGTCTTTGATGGGTCCAACTGTAGAAAAAATATCTGTGGAGATTGTGCTAGCACCTTTCACAAGAGAGTGTGTAAATGATTTTACCACCTATTCAGAAGTGTAAATTTTGGTGTAAATGATTTTACCACCTATTCAGAAGTGTAAATTTTGGTGTGTAAAATGTAGATGGCCTTATTTACACCATTTTCACAGCTCATTTGCACATCACATTCTAAATGAGTGGAAACAAAATGTGATGATGCATATCCATTATGCATATGAATCATTTACATATATAAATGACTGCAAACAAACAAGCCCTAAGGGCACGTTTGTGTAGCCCATTTCCACAGAAAAGGTGGTGTTTTTCTGCGGAAAACCCTTTTTTTATGCGTTTGGTGCGGAAGTTTTCTGCGGAATTGCTTTTTCGCCACGTCAGTTTTTTCCTTCCTAGGCCTGGAAATAGACTTCCTATGGGGGGTATGGCAAGTCCATTTCCACTGTACACTGACCCCCTTTATTTACTCCATTTCCTCTTTAATACTAGTTTTCAAAAAAGAATCATCAGCCGCACCAAACAACATTAGCACCAATTCATCGAGGAAAAAGAATTTGCACCAAACATGAATTTCTAACTTTCGCGGAAAACCTTTTCCAAAGTATTTAAAAACCATAGAATTTGCTGATGTGGCAATTTCATCTTTCCATGGAAATTGCTTGCACACAAACGTGCCCTAAGGATAATTGTCACTACCTTAATGCCGCCAAGTCAAGATGTGGAAAGCTGAATGAAAAAGCAGCTGGCCACAACATGCAAAATGAGGAGTCGATGAGCTTTGACCAGCCACAAGTAAAGTGCCAACATACCACCAGTTGCGCACCACCTCTACACTAAACTCCAATTGTTGTTGCCATCAAGGACGGCAACAACCAACGGTGGATCAGCACGCACAATGGGCCTTTACACAAAGAACCCGTGACATCTTTTTTCTTTTTTCTTTTTCTTTTTTCTTTTTTCTTTTTTCTTTTTTGGTTCTGCAAAAACTAGCGCACCCACTGAAGCACTACCCAAGTCCCAAACCAACACTTTTTGTAGAGAGGGAGATGCCTAGCCACTAAGCTATCGATGGATTGGCAGAACCAGCGACATCATGTATCTAGTTTTTGTAATTTTGATGCACAAGAATATTCAACACTAAAGAAAAAGGGATGAAAGACTTGATTGAAATAGTTTTGGCTGGAACTGGGAGGTGCCTTGACAAGATCAGAGTTTTAAGGTTGTAAGTTTGATGAGCGGGAATAAAAGCTAAAGTGTGGAGGGTTGGTCGTCATGTGGATTTCGTCCACATTGGGATCCTTCTGATGTGGATAAAGCTAATACAAGAAAGTAGAGGCCTACATGTATCAAGGGAACCTTTTTTCATGATAAAGTGGAATGCTTGGTGGGTTTTCCAATTCAATAGGCATCAAAGAACCAAATGAAGCAGAGATATGGACAATTAGGAAGGCTTTTCCAGCTTCTTTTTCTGGTAGTTCATAGTGAAAAAGCAATTTCTTTAAGATGTAGGAGTAGTTATCAATTATCATAGATTCAACAAAGAGCATGGCACAATGCAAGGTGCACACTATTGCAACCTTGAGGTTGCGGGTTCAAATCATCTTACCAATCATTATATGTGTGTGTGAGTGCATATATAAAGGTAGTTATCATAGATTCATTTAACAATGATGTGATTACATATTGAAAAATGATTTAAGCGCTATATGAATCTATTGATGTAGACTTCTGCCATGTGTTTAAGAGAGCTAATGTGGTGGCAGATTCCTTTGGCCAAGTGAGAAGTTGATAGTCATAGAGCTCACGTCCAACCACAAGGTGCTCATGGTCGAGTCATGGTAAGAAACAAAAGAAAATGAGACAGAGAAAAATTGAAGCACGTAAAGCTTCAATTTACTTGGGTCCTCTAGTAATCTGCGCTTTCACATTAATGCTGTGTCGTGGTTAGCCCAAGGATTTCCTTACCCAGTTGCATTACATATTGAAAGAGCCTCAGGCAATACGTAAAAATATTGATGCATCCTGTGTCACACATTGAAAAAGTGCTGGCAAATTCCTTAGCTTACTCCAAAGTTGACAGGACATTTCTGCAGCCACAAGAAGATAATTGTTGGAGCTGCAGATTGTCGCAACCACAAACTTGTGGGTGCAAGCATGTTACTGGAAACAAAAATGTAATAGACAGAGCTTTCGACATACTTGGATTCTCTGTGATTTTTATTTTCCTTTGTTATGGTTGTGCCTTTTCAAATATGTTTTTCTACACTAGTTGTTGTATACTCATATCATTTAATATAGTTACTGTTACTGCTCAAAAAAGAAGTATTAGGACTCGAAATCTTGAATTTGCCATGGTTGGCAAACCCTATGCTCCAGTTATATGGTACAATGCATCCAAGAATTGTACAGTGCACAATATATTGGACACCAGTTATGATTTTTATGGAAGATAATTCATCTTGTATGAAACATTACTAGTTTTTTTTTTTAAATAACTTATTTTGTCTAGTAAATTACAAGAAAATCTTGCATTCGACAACTTTTTTTTGCCATGTTTAACAAAGTACATACATTGAAGGAAAAGTACAAGTTCAACTTCCTCAGGAGTAAACATGTCCATAAACAACCTACAAGTCTCAGAGGGAGCACAAGGCCACAAGAAATCCCTGAAATGTACCACTTGGGCTCCATTGTTTCCCAAAGAAAGAATTTGGGCAGGAAACTTTCCAACCAAGGCTCTTTCACCAAAAAGGACAAATTTATAGCTCTCCGAAGCCTTTCCCTCTTTTCTATAAATCACACGCCCTAAATTTGCTGCTAGGGTACACGTTTGGTGATGGGTAATGATATTTTTTTTTTATTATGGATTAAGGAGTCACTTTTCAGAGCAATTACAATATTGAACTCAAGTGATGTGATCACTTGGTCAGTAGGTAAAAGAAAAATCTTCGGAGGTTTCTTTCATTTATGATGTGATTCATGCTCAATGTGCCAATATGTTGGTTTCTTTTTCTCAAGTAGGAAGAAAGGCAAGGGATGTGGCCAATCTATCTACCAGACAAGGGTTGATCATAAGTTTTTTATTATTATTATTGGTAACTAGAGAGTACAGACTTTTCCCTCATTCAGTTTGTTCCTGATTTAGCTAGTGTTACGGTAGTGTAATTTGTTAACTAAACCGCGTGTATTCATCTTATCAGTGAAATGCTTTTGCTACTGGGAAAGGAGTAGAGTTTTTTTTTTTTTTTAATGGTGAAAAGCAGTAGAGTTTCGCTATAAGGTCAACAAATTAACTCAATGTAGTGCTAGAAAAGAACCCAGAATAAAAAGATGATGTTAACATAATTCTTCAAACTGAAAGGCCTAATCAAGACGATTAAAAAAAAAAAGGCCTAATCAAGCACTTGAGCTTTTCAGTTCAACTTCGACCACGCAAGTAATGCAACCTAACTCAAGAAAGAGTTACCTAAAATCTGGACATAGTGATAATTTTGGACTCTTTTATCTTCACTTCATTGCATCAATGCTAGAATGCTATACAACTGCCAAAAAAAAAAAACAGACAGAGCATCACCTTGTTTGCCACACTTTGAAAGTACGAGGAACTTGTCTCCACATGAGGCTTAAACACAAATGATTCTGAATCAGCATCTTTGGTCATATGATCCTTATCTTTATCAGGAACTGCTGAAATTGACATTGAGCTCCTGATGTTGCACTGTACGAAGGGGAATTTCCCTGTTGTTGGGGACGGTTGAACCTACAAATAACGATTTAGAAATGGAAATTGAGAGAGAGAGAGAGGCCTCATTAAGGGAATTATTTGATATCTGAAACACTGTAAATGGTTCATCGCTGTTTAAGATATAATTGGCAAAAGTACATTGACAAACATAAAACATAAAACCCAATACCCAATTGCTAAATGCAGAAGAAATATTGACAGTGGTTTCACAAAATATTCCAACTCATGTACTATTATTTTACCAAAAAAATTACATACTATTAGGAAAAGATTCTTAACACCATTGTTATCAGAATCCTACTATTTGTACCCTGAATCCTAAAGAAAACAATTTGTACAGGAAACATAGAGATAATTCTAAGTACTTAATCTTACCATTGAATTTGAAAGGAGAACGGGTGATTCCAGCAATGACGTGGGGCTCAGACCTGGAGGAATTGTCAGGTAAGGAGACCGCACTTCTGGGGATGAGGAAGGTAACATGTTAGAGGATCTAATTCTTGCTGTATTCAGTCTTGGAGCATTAAATCCAGCCCTAGCTGCCACCCGCTCAGCCAGACCACCACGCGAACTCAATTTGTGGCCAGAGAAGACATCTCCTGATTCTGACAAACAATCACCAGGAACCCCACTGCCAACCTTATCATCCTCAGAATTGGACCCCATCTGTTGCTTTTCAGGGCGCTGAAAAGGTCCATCAATTCCATTATTTCCTAGAAGATCAGGGAATGATATCGAATTGACATCATCACTTAAGAATGAGGAGAAAAAGGTTCGGGGACTAGGATTTGGAGTCATTGCCCAATCCCCAAGAACTGCAACATTCTCATCCATTCCAGCCATGATAAATAACTAAACTTCTTCTCCAAGCTAAGCTCAAGACCAGTTCTTCTCAATCAACCCGGAAATCAACCAAACCAAATGCCTGAAAGAATAATAAGGAAAAAAAAAAAAAAAAAAACTAAGTGACAAAACAAATGAAATCAGTTGAAAGTCTTCATTTTTAGAAGACAGTAGAAGAAACAGATAAAGAGTCACTCAAACCACAGACCCATCTTCAAATTCAGTGAGAAAACGTATCCCTATACAAACCCATGTAGCAAAAAGAGGGAAAAATACATCAGTGGCGGTTCTAAGAAAAACACAACATATATTTCAAGTTCAGTGAAAAGCTAGGGCTTCCATAAGATGTCAAAGGAAACCATTTATCAAAAAAAAAAAAAAAAAAAAAAAAAAAAAAAAAAAAAAAAAAAAAAAAAAAAAAAAAAAAACACCATATTCAGCTAAAAAAGGCAGTCCTCAGATTTAACCCAGATAGAAACTAAAGACCTCATCAAACTAGACTTCTGAAAAGTTTTAGAAGAAAAATCCACAGAAACTAACGAGCTGTAAAACCCAAAGCTTACTTTAAAGACCAAATCAAAAAGATCCATTCATGTGTGTGTGTTGAGAGAGAGAGACCTCCATATATCTCATATTTATGGAAGAAAACACCGAACCCCATCAAATAAAAAAGCACCCAAAGCACATCAACACCTAATAATTCAAATGGAAACGAAAGATCAATACAAAACCCCAGATTTCAAAGAAATGAAATCCAACCATCAAACCGACAAAAATCCCAGAACCCATTCCAGCAAAAGGAAAACCCAAAAACACATCCAGACACAATCATCCAAACAAAACACAAAACCCATTACAAGAACCCATCAAAAAACACACTCACACGAACACCTAAGAGTACCCCATCACTCAAAACGCAAATCCCAAACCAACCCAATACCTAAAATCTCGCACCAATGTCGAAAACAGGATCCACCCATCAAATCAACAAAAACCCAAAACCAATCAAACCCAATCATTCAAATGGAATGCAGAAAAAACAAAAACCAATGAGTGGGTTTTCTAGGAACTGACCTGAGTCCAAGTCGGAGAATAATACGGAGACCTGACCTGACCAGATCGACCCCTTTTTTTCTCTGCTGAAAACGATCTCTATATAAAAAATAATGATAAAAATCCCACCTTTCTGTCAATCTCTTCTATGGAATTTGACAGAAAACATGCAACAGGGAAGAAGAGAGAGAAAGAAGGTTGTGTTTGTTTGACCGGAGGCCGGAAATGGTATGGATTCGTTGAAAGGGTTTTGGGGAATGCTCTCTTTTTTATCACCTCTTTCTGGCTCTTCTCAAGGTGGGCCATCTTCTTTTGCTGGCTGCCACGTGGCATATTGGTGTCCGTTGATGTAAAAGCTCTCAAATCATGGACAAGAACAGAAAAGAGAGAATAATGTCATTGCAGAGACATGTATTATTTACTTCACAAGGATCAACCCTGTCCGTCCAACAAAAAGGGTCCCAGTGGTGATGATGATGATGGAGATGGATTCGAATGATGTGATGTTGATAATTAGTACTATCAAAATCAAAATCAGAATCAAAATTAAAATCAAAATCGAACTATTAGTAAACGGCGTTGATTTGTGATTCACTAACAACAATGTTATCAGGCCGTTGCCCTGGGCACCAAAAATTAAGACCCAAAAAAAAGACATCTCATAATAGTAGCTAATATCTTTTGAAATTCCAAAAAAGTAAACTCGCCCATGGTCATCCTTTTTTTCTCTCCCAAAATTTAAAGTCACGTAATAACTCTCTCTTGAAAAGATAGAAGATACAAATAAGGTTTTCATGGGGCCTTAAAGTGTCATTTATAGCCTATTATATTTCTAAATCTTCTCTTTATATTTAAATTACTAGGAGTCCAATTGATTTTAGCACATCATTATATATATCTAGCTGTATCAAATCTCAACCATACATTCAGTCATGAACTTGCTTCACAAGCTTTCTCATTATTTTTGTATATCTTATTTCAATAGGAGTCCATTCAGATTTGATCCATGATGTGGTTGTAATAGATGCATAGCTTGGGATTTCAACCCTAATAATAGATCTTAGAATTTAAGATAAACAATTGGCCCTCGTCGGAATTTATTCACTTGCCCACAATGCATATGAGCACCCTACATTTGAAACATCCAATACGTGGGGCACACCTCTAAAGTCCATCTTGGATGGTTCTAAACTAATGGTGCATATGCACACCGTGCGCATGTGAAAATGCTCTGAGCCCCACTAGTGGCAGACTCAAGAATTTTATTTGTCGGGGGGGTGGGGGGGGAGGGGGGGGTCAAATAGATAGCTGAATTTTGTGAACCAAGATTTTCGTGTGAGTTTTGGAAATGGGCCAAAGTTTTCATGTGGGTTTTTGGAGGTTGACTTAAGACAGGCTAGCAAAACTTGAATAAAAAAACGTAATTAGTAATTTTGCATCACAAAAAAGAAAGAAAAATAGATTTTAAATAAAATACTTATAATAATATTAAAAAATAGAAAGGCCTCATTTAGTATTGTCGCTGACAATTTAGGCCTCAAATTGTTTCCAGCCAGCCCTGCCAGGTGATGACTGATGAGTGCAGGAGTGGTCTATTTAGGGTTGACCCACTTGCTAAAAGGTGGGTGGTTTGATGTAATGCTTTGTGATTACAGTTGATTTTGTTGCTTTAATGAGGATTTACAAGGTGCAAATAGAAATTTGTTAATTTGTGTATGTCGTCGGTATGTATTCATATGTGCTACACTTTCATTTATGGGGCCCCACCTATGAATATCAACAGTGGCACCTATGATCATAGATTTGACATTGTTCCTTATACAATATGGGCACTTTCCTTAATTAAAATACATAGAAATTGAACACATATGGGTTGAGGGTCATATTTGGTGGAAACCGTGAAATGTCTCGTGATTCACTTTGCATTAGGAGAAGTTATTTGATGATGATTTTTTTATTTATATTCACCTTATGGAGATTTTTTTTCGCAATAAAATAAATTCACACAATATCATCATCATCATCATCATTAAAGTCTTGTCCCAATTATATTTGGGTCGGCTACGCAAATTTTATTTCACCATTCCAATCTATCTTTTGTCAAATCTTCATCTTCATATCTATTTTTACTGCCAACATCCACGTCCTCTATAGCTAATAAATTCACACCGTATAAAGCCATTAAATTTAGAAAATCTAAAAAAAAAAAAACTAGGGAATGTAATCTTTAGATCAACCAAACAATTTCTGCATGGTCTCCCTTGCTTGTAATGAAACCAGGTGAAGCCCACAGGGGATGGATGATTTTGGAACTGTCTGAAGTGTGAACACTCTACAGCTATCCTCTATAATGATCATGATGATGATGATGAAAATTGTTGATTGGTGGTTCACTTTGCCAACCCCCCATTACTGAACCATGAGTGATTGGGTGTGGTCCAGAACAGATAAAATCAAAATCTGGTCCAAACTTGTCAACTTGGACTGCTGTGGAGACGGATAGAGACTTGATTTGAAAGTGGTAGGCCCACTGTAAAATGGAAAGGACCACCATATCCATTTTTTTCTCATGAAATGTATGGCATGGCATTATTATTGATGAATGAGAAACATGCCAGCAATTCTTTCGGTCAGAACAGAACAAGGAGCCCTCTCAAAAGTAAGGCAAAGTTGCAGCTTGTGAAGATGCCTCAAAGGAAGAGCATGCAAACTGAATGTTTTTTAGGCCCTTTAGGACCTTTTTCCATACATGTAGGGCCTACCATTGCCAACAACAAAAGCAAACAGCCCCTTTATTATAGGACATACAGCATACCCACACAGGGCAATGAGATGAGATGGCAGGATTAAAGGCTTTTCCAAGGTCTCTTGTGCGTTAAGATCAATCAATCCAAGTGGTGGATCATAATCTAGATGGACAGAGATGTTTAAGGATTCAAGATTATCCAAAGACTCTAAAGATTATTTTGAATCAGGAATATCTAAAAACTTGTTATCAATATAATAATACAAACTTTTGAAGAATTTTGAAACTATATGGAAAAGTGACATGTGCATTGTTGGGTGTAGGGACGGCATTGGGGTTGGGATTGGTAAATGTTGGGGTAAACTCAAACCTGTCCCGCCTTAAGTTTCTCTCATTCTAGCCGCATCCCATGATGGGTCATTGGTATGTGATGTCAAACCCACCATGTTTGGATTAGGGTCAGATCGAATACACCACATTTTCTTCCCACATGCATTAAGTTAATGTGCAACACCACTTGAACAGTTGAACCTCATGACTTTTATTTATAATCTTAATAAAAATAAATATATATATCTATATTATATACATGCGGCGGGGCGGGTATAACAATAAAATCCGAACCCGCCCCGAAAAAAAAAAAAATCACTACCAAATCCACACATAGGAGCCGCGGGCCGGATCCCCATTTAAGCCGGACCCATTGCCACTCCTAGTTGGATGTATGTGTAGCTTTTTTTTTTTTTTTTTTTTTAAGAATTAGGGTGCATTTGTTTTAGAATGATTGTAGTATTTTAAAAACTAATTTATTCACCCACCAAGTCACCCCACTATGTTTCTTAGTCCAACCAATCAATTAAGTAGCAGAATTTGGTCCGCAGAAAATTATGACTAGTGCCATTATAGAAAGTCTAAAATTCGTCTTAAATTCCCACTACTATTCTTAGTAATTGGTTGTAGATTAAATAAATCTCTACTCATTTAGAAACCACAAAAACGGAACAAATAGTCAATACTTGACAAGTAAAAAAGGGTCTATCAGAAACCACAAAAATGGAACAAATAGTCAACAGTTAACAAGTGAAAAAAAAAAAAAAAGAAAGAAAGAAGAAGAGAAGAAAGAAGAAAGATTCTTGAATTATGAAAAAGAAGAGTACTAATTGAAGAGCCATTTGACTGAAAAGAGAAGGATGGTAGTCCTCATCCATCAAAATTGATTTCTCACTTGCAAATAAATTTGTCATAAGACTGACTATCCTCATGTCTAAAACCAAATTTCCAAGGTTTTCATCCTGCTACTTGGGGACTTTCCAGCTATATTTCTCAACACAAAGTGGTTCTGCGAGCTGGGAAATCTTGATTCTCTTCACAAAGAAAAATCCCACTGATTAAACAAACAAACAAACAAACAAAAAGTTCGAAAAAAATATTTCACCGGAATTAATAAGTTACCTAGCTAAGTTTAAATTTCAAAGAAAGGGGGGAAAATGATTCGGGGTCCAACTTCATACATGTAAACCAATGATTGATCCATGCCATAAGTATAATAGCAAACCAAGATTTAATGGATTTGCTAAAATCACTCAAGATTATAGGATCGTGCTCTTTGATTGTTGCCTGCATATTGACAGTTAAAGTGGTACATAAACAGTCCTTCAAGCATAGTAAACAAATGGTTGTAATCTTCCTATTTCATACCTTTGTTTTTTCACCTGTAGCCTGTGCTTATATGTCCAGTTAGCCTATCATTTTGTCCCTTTCAATCATTCATTGCCCCAGTTGTTTGGGTTGACCACATGCACCGCAGTCAGGGAGTTTGAACCATGTGCAGTGACATTATCTAAATAAAACATAGATGCATACTAACTGAGCATATGTTCCCAGCAATGGAACTATTGGTGTTGCAAAAAAAAGTGTACTTCTATTTATTTATTTTTGAATAGTGCAAACAAAAGTGCACTAGCACTACAAAAGAATCAACTTTTGTATATTACTACGGCCTCCAACAGCAGGAAGCCACAATCCGTGCCTTTCTATTTTACATTTAATATAAGAAAATGACTATCAAGTTTTCTACAACAGAATGCATTGCTACTATAGCTTTTAAACCTTTTCATTGCTCTAGCTTGATCTTTTTCAACTTCCAAACCTTCTCTTTTCTAAATATATTTTGCTATTGCTTTTGTGACAGGAGCTTACTTGTAGACAGCATGAACCCACTAAGATAAAGGTGTTGGCCCTATGCAAATAAACCACATGGGGAACACGAGATCTGATGGAGGCAAATACTCGCCGAGTGCATAAGGTCCCTGAAAACTTGAACGGATGTAGACAGGAATGGGCTTCACTCTTCATCCTTTGACCTCGAGAAGCAGTATACAAATTGGAGAGCTGTAATTGTTTATACATTCAGTGTCCATTCGCAGAAATTTCTAGAAGATCTTCCCTTGGCTGATAGACAGATTTACGACGCCCCACCTCCTCTCTGTGTAAAAAGGATGATGTTCAGATGTTAGGTCATAACTTAAATGAGACATAACTGCAGATATGTTTTTTCATTCAAATGAATGTCTCAACCACCACAAACATTAAACATAAAAGGGACATGTAAAGATAATAAACCAAAGAAAAATAAAAATGGCAGTCCCAGCCAAACTTCAATACAGTGAACACCAAAACCATTATATTTTCAAATTCAGGCCTCCCTCCTGTCACTAAAAGTTATCTAATAGATTCTAAGATACTGCGACCTGAACTCTTCCAGCCACATTAAACCAAAGCCCATTCCAATAAACAGTCTAAAGAGTCAAGAATCTATAATCCGACTGTTCCTGTTTACTTTGATCAAATTATGTATGAGACGCTAAACTCTTTAACTCTTAACAATAAAGAAAATGCGTTCAATACTAGATATGGTCTCGTAGCTTGGAAAGAATAAATCTTCATTGATGAAAGCATTGGCCTAAGGGGCATATGGAACGGGTTCAGAAGAAGCATGCACAGATCAGCATCATTTCATTCCTTTCTGGAACCATAGCCAGTTCATGTACGATGATACGTAGGCAAAGGCCCCAACTATTTTGAGTGGAAAGGCAGAAAATGTGCCAAGAAAATTCCACTTTCAACTGACTCAGAGATTAAATTGGTTAAAGCAGCCTCTTATCTCCCCAAATTATGGTTTAAAAGAACCTTAACCTGCACCCACAATTTCAACAATTTGAACTTTGAAGCCAGGAGGAATGGGAAATTTTTAAACAACGAATAACCCAGGTACACCTGAACAGCCTGAGTCAAGCAAATTGTATAGTCAGGGCCCCTCTTTCATTGATTCAAATCATTCATTTAGTGAGATCTGTTAAGTGTAAGGGCACAGCAATCTACCACTGGGAGAAGGCTTCAAATAGTGTCAGCCCCAGCGCGAGATGTGCTTGACCTGCCGCCCCACAACGATCTTAAAACATTGAGTTGTGCCTCTTCCATCACCAATTGGTTTTGGCCGGAATGGTAGCTCAATGGATGCTAAGGTGCTTACAAGATCTACCATAGAAAGGAAAATAAGTAGATCTTCATTACAAAAGAAAAAAAAAAAACCATTTAGGTGGATTTTACAGCTGAATATGGTAATTTAGCTGCATAGCATGTTCAAGCCAATTATCAAGTCACAACTATCAGGTATGAGATCTCTTTGTGACATCAATCATCCACACAAGTCCCACCAAATCCTTAGCTTGAACAAACAATGAATTCCCTTCGTAAAAGCATTCTAGAATTTTGCTTGATGATAAAATGACATGATAGGCCGTTAAACCATTGCTAACCTAAGACAGTGCCAGATCGAATCATAGTGAAGAAGGGCAACTACTCTGCGCTTCCACTCTTTTCTTAGTCGTCCACCTCGCTTCACCACTGGTAATTGCTTAATTCCTTTGGCCTCCATGAGCTCCTTTGCAATTACCAAATCTGTATCAGGATAACATGTTAAAAGCCCACGCTCTCTCCCTCGGTAGTGGATTCCTCGAGTACAGACAGATGAAACAAGACATGCATTAACCTGAAAAGAAATTTCCTGAGGTCAATATATTCCCAAAAAATAAGTATATATATCATCCTTCAGCATAAATGTATAATTGCAGCAGTAAAATGTATAAATGTAAAATATGGAAAGGGGGGCATTCTAGATGACATAAAGCGCAATTAAACACTCTCTCCAGATTGTTACAACTACATTTAACATAAGGCCCAAGGAAGACCATACAATTTATACAGTATGATTGCTACAATTGCCTACAGATGAGTTACTCTCCAGATGAAATGACACAACCTTGGAGAGCCTGGTTCTATGTGTGTAAAGTTCAGTGGTAATTCACCAATGCCAGTACCACATTTCAATTGAATAATTTGTGTTCCCATAAAATATTTCTTAATACTAGACTCTGGAGTGAGTTAGTCTTTAGGGGGAAAAACTTCATAGCAACAAGTAACTCATCCACAATGAGTGGCCTTTCCTAGATCACTCAAATCATGAGCACCATTGTGAAAATTGTCTGATCAGTGTGATTCCGTATGATGATCCATCCCCAATAGGCAAACAACATGAACTGTGTGAAGCACAAGTACAGAGATGATATTTGGAATTCGCTCCTCTGGTCCTTTGATTTGTCCTGGGTTCTCCCTTCATCCATTCAAGACCTCTTTGGAGCTTGGAAGTTTGTTTTTGGGTCCCCCAAAAGGAGACTGCTATGGCGTGCTTCTTTTTTTGCAACTATGTGGGCCATCTGGAAGGAAAGAAACCTTAGATGTTTCCAAGGAAAATCTTCCCCATCCACTGCCATTATTTCCAAGTCCAGATTTATGGCTGCTTCTTGGATGTCTATTCATTAGGAGTTTTGCGGTCTACCTATAGATATCATTCTTGTTTTTTGAGAAATTATAGATATCATTCTTCTAAACTGGAGGGAGGTGATCTCTTAATTTTTGGGAGGTGTATGTTCTCCTTTTTTTGTATAGGACCGTTTTCTTAGGCTTGGTTTTCTTAGTCCTTTCTTTTTTAGGTCTCAGTTTTTTGGTATTTCTCATTGCTTTCCAGTATATCTCTTTTGTATTGTTAAGTTTTTTATTAATACAAGTTATTATTCAAAAATAAATAGATAACCAGAAAATTATTAATTAGCAGAAATAGTACACAAGATGGACAAAGATTGGAAAAGAAAGCAAAGGATGGCCAACACTAAAAAATGAAGAAAAGAAGAAAGAAAGAGAGGAAAATACGATTTGCAGGCAAGGGAAACGAAAGAAAACAGGACTTCTAAATTAAAACAAACTGACAACTGAAAGAAAATTGAGAAAAAGAATAATCTTTATTTCTCGAAGACTAACACGATCAACCAGTTCCAACCTCAAATTATGTATAAGTGACAAATTTACTAATTACCATACCTTGTAGATATAACCCCATGACCATTCCCACTATTAAATTTCTAGAAAAACTAAGTAATCATATTTTAAGTTCAAAATCGAAAATGACCATTCCCACTATTTAATTTCTAGAAAAACTAAGTAATCATATTTTAAGTTCAAAATCAAAATCAGTTCTAAAATTTTGAAACTACATACATCAACAACAACCGAATCACTGTTAGGATCATTGTCAGATTCCTTGGAGAGTCCCCTCTGAATGTCACCAAGTGTAAGGATGCCCTCAATGAGATCTTCAGCATCTAGAACAAGACACAACTCTCCTTGTTATCATGCATAAGTTTTATTGCCTCCTTCAGAGTCGATGTTGGTGAGACCTTCACATAGTTCATTGACATGGCCTGAGACACCTGGAACAAACAGAAAAAAAAAAGACCATAGTCATCAATTCAGCGGTTAATTTTCTACCAACTGGAAAGGAATGCCTCAGTTCAATCATATTACATGGGGAAGATGTGGTTTTTATTTTTTGTATAAGTGAAGCAGAAAACAAAATTTTTCCATAGAGAGATTCACGTGTTTCTAACATTCACAATCAACAAAAAAACCACCCAAAACTTGCAGTTTTTGAAACAACAGCAACAATAACAATAACCATACAATAAAGATTCTACCTAAAACAGATGGAAATGGGACATAAAACTGGAACTGACTTTAATAGGAGTCATATGTTGGAGCACCTGTAGCTATTTCTGTCTTGGAATAATGTAAAATGTTTTTTTTTTTTTTTCATAATGGAATACAAATGGCAACCATGCAAATTAAGATGGGGGAAGTCAAGATGGAACCAAAATATTGTGACAGGAATAATTATTTTACTAACTAGGCATAACAAAATTAAAGTGGTCAATCAGAACAATTCGACAGTTGATTGGAATTGCTTAACCAATAAGTGAAAAAAAAAAAAAGAAAGCACAAACCTTCATGTCATCCAGAACTGCATATTCATTATCAGTTTCACTGTCAACAGAATTCTCTACAATAGAGAGTTCAATAGCATTTCTTCCATCCATACGACTCCAAATAGCCTCCCCATTTTCTTCACGAGGTAAAAGAGAAGAATAACCCAGCTTTGAGGCCTTTGTATCAGATGTCTCAGTATCCTTGGGTTGATTTACTACAGAAGGGACCCATATTGCCAATCCAACAGCCCCCTGTTCAGAACCATCAACCATTGCTTACCTTCTCAGCAAAATTATGTGAAACATAAAGCTCCAAAAAATCAAAATCATGTTGCAAGAATCAACCAAATAAGATTAAATAAATTAAAAAAAGAAAGTCACTTCAAGCTTCAAAACATAACATATAAATGTTGAAGTACCTAAACAGAACTCACTAAAGATATCAGAGCCTCTCAATTGATCAGCAAGTAAAAGGCACAGTACAAGGGATTGTGTTCTTGTTCTGGATATACGCCACCACTGTGTGGAAGCTAGAAAATGTAATGTACTTCTGAAATTTTCTACAAGGACAACTGAGGGTTTTTTTTTTTTTTTTTTACAGTAGGACTATGAGATGAAGTCAGGGAGGCATATTTTGACTAGAAAATGGGTAATATATTGGCACTGACACCAGTTACAAGTCTATTTAGTTGCAAACATCCAAGCCATTTCCAGCTCCCGAGTGTCGCACATTCAGTAGAAAAGCCAGTAGTCATGAAATATATTAAATGAAACAGCAATCCAAATGACAATTGTCTAGAAAATGGGACAGAGGATGGTTTCAACTGTTTTAGAGAGACAGGTATCTGCAAATAAGAAAATTCCACTGAAAGATGAGAAGCAGAGATTACTGTCTGGAAAGGGGGAAGTATATGTTGTAAAGTTTACTAATGGATGTTCTCATTTGCAGGGATGACTCTGATGAGTAGGTTTGGAAACACTATCTCAGAAAGTTTCATTGAATCTTTCTACTTTCTAGAAAGCCCTTGCTCCCCTATCTGTTTGCTGTCCCCCTTGTTTATGACCAGGCAGGACATCACTAGAGGTGGCGTTTGCTGACCAAAACCAGCAAACCAACCCAAAGCTAACCTGGTAAATCAAGGTTTTGGTGGACCCTTTTCATCTCAGGTTGGGTCCAAATTATCATTTCTAACTGATTTTGGGTTCAAGTTGAATCCATTCTTACTTTCCAACCTGCCAAATCATTTCCAAACAAATGCGCCATGACCCACCAACGCAACCTATTAATTAAGGATTTGGTTTGATCCTTCTAATTTCCAGGTTGGCTTTGGGTGACATTTTCAACCCAGTCAACTGGGTTGGGTTCGGTTTTAGCCTACACCTGTTACCCACAGTTCACACAACCAAAACCAATCGACCCAACCTACCCCTTGCATTGTGCCTCCTAGAGCAGAGGATTTTGGTAGGTTATTGATGCAAGGGAAGATACCTACGTTTAGTCTTTTACAATACACGGAAACAGGGCATGTTGTCATCCTCAATTTTCTGAGAATTTCTTATTCCATGATAGAAAGAAATGTGAAAACCATCCATTCCTGCATTAGCAATTATCATGAATGGGTCACTATCTTTGTGCAAGGTTTGATGGTGCTTTCCTAAGACTAGGGGAAAAAATGTTTCAAAAAGGGGAAAATTAATGATTAATATCTATGGTCCACATGGAAGGTCTGAAATGACAAAATCTTCAATTGGAAGAAACAGGAAGCACGCGAGATGCATGAGATTATTCAGGTGAGGATAAGGAAATGAAGAATGTCAAGAATGACAATGGAAGCTTTTAAGTTTAATGACTTCTATGCAAATTAGAAAGCATGTATGCACATCGGCAATCGAAGGAGAGAACAAAACATGGAATCCTCCCACATCAAGATGCTAAAAACTTAATGTCCATCTCCTTGAAGGTGGAATTTTGGCACATTCTCTGGTCAGCAAATGATATGGTTGATAGGTCATAGGTTGACCAGAGGAGGACCATTTGGTGGCTAGGTGTGGCATCTCATCATTGTAGTTTTATGAGCTTGTTTTATTTGTAGTTGTGTAAACCTTGCTTTTTGGCTTGTTGTTTGAGTTATGTTTCTTCTCCCCTTTGTTCAATAAAATCTACCAGTTACTAATATAAAAAAATAGTTTAATGTCAATAGAGCAGCTACATATAAACCAGGGCCAAACAGGTGTTCATGGAGATTTGTTTAATGACAGAAAAAAAGGGTTGACTGTAATAGTATTCTCCAGCCCCATTGGGGCAAGAAATTTGAATTAAGCAGAAATTAGGGAAATTAGGGAGACTCCAAGAATCTTCAAAGCCTCTTACTAGAGACACTTAAAGAGGAAAGTGACTCTTTGGTTCCAATTAAATGGGTAACAACTGACACAGGAGACTGATAGCCTTTGAAAGTGAAGCTACATATTGAAGGAGATTAAGGAATTGGTAAATCTATTTAGGTCAAGTTTATGCCCATATTGAGACGTTGCAGGTAGTAGTTGCATCTCCTAATTGGACCTGACAAGCCAACCTGAGCCCGCAATTCAGAATTCAAATTGAGCTTCTTTATTTTCAGGTTGGCTTCAAGTTGACACGTCTGACCTATTTAATAAATGGTTGGCTCTACAATGAATCCATTCTTGCTATTCAACCTACAAGTCCAACCTAACCCTGGTGGCCCTGGCCAAGGATCAAAATAGCGGTTGTGCCATTGTGGCGAGTGGCCAAAACAATAGCGGGGGATACGTAGCAATTCCAACGATACATCGCGGCATGTCAGTGTGAGTTTTTAAGTGGTCAAAAGAACTCAAATCTTATGTACCAACCAATCTTGTGTTTCTTTTAGTGATTTGGAACCATATAAAGGTAGAAATAATTTTAGGAAAGGCTATTGAGGAGAAGATATAGGATAGACTATGTTCTAAATTAAAATTGCTTAGCTCTACTAGGTTTTAGACCGTAGGTCCGTAGCAATGCTTGTTCCAAAATAGCATAGCAGCCTCAGGCCCTCAACTGCTACGACCGATAATGCGGCTGCTATGATACGTAGCAGCCGCAATATTTTAACCATGGACTGGCCCAATCAAACTAATCACACATGACCAGCCAAACCAACCCAACCTGTTACCTTTTTTAATTCCAAGGTCAGTTCAGGTTGGCATGTTCAACCCAATTAATATAGGGATTAGGTTATCAGCTTATATGTGCTCATTATGCCCATCTCTTGCCTTCCATAAAAGCAGATTCTGTGGCCAAAGAGGATGTTCATTCGAGATTTTATGTTTCTAGGTTTGCCTTGGTAAATTTTTGAGCCACCCTAGGCCTTTTCTTTCTTTTTCCATTTTGTTGGTATCTCTGTCATAATGAGCCTTTTTTTGTATTTTGTATCCCTTTCTTTTCATACATGAAATTTCTTTCTTACTGATCAAAATAGAGAGAGAAAAAGATGGGAATCAGACCCTTCCAATTCAGAAACTAGAGAACCATGCATTATTATTCATAGAGGAATATGTTTGACCAAGATCGCACCAACATAAAGCAGACAGGCCATCAAAATTCCAATCATACAGACACACGCAACACCTTAGCCATATTCATATACTTGAGCAACACTATGAAACCACCAGGCCACATAATGAAATCAGATTATCATAGGAGAGTTATAATCACTGACTTTTGATGTTTGCCATTTGATATTCATATTCAACTCTAATGGAAGATTATACATCTAGGTAAAATTAAGGCTTTTTTAGGTAAAACTAATTACATATTTCTTCAAGTTCGCCGCTATGAGTAAACAAAAGAACTTTAAAAGCAAGTGGATTGACCATAATAGATTAAGCCAGGCAACTTTCATTCAAAAATCAAAACAAAAAGTAGAAGCCTTAATCCTGATTGCATAAATAAGCTCTGGGCTGAATTTACCATAAGTGGGAGCAAAATCGTGTAATCCTTCGTCAGCTCAAACAGAAGTAGCACTGATGTCAAAGGAACTGAACAAACTGAAGCTAATGTGGCAGCCATCCCAACCTGCAGTTATAGGTCAAGAAATATAAACCAATGTGCACATTAGCTTATTCATGTTAAGGAACTAACTTAAAAATTAAAAAGAAGAAAAGAACTAAGCTGATTTTTAGTCAAACAACTAAGCTCGTCAAATATATGTGTGTTTTGTGTGTGTTGTGCCTGTGTGTATGTATATAAGTACTAAATCCGTATTCCAACACACCACAAACAAATTACAATATAAAAAAAAGGATCACCAGAGCATAGGCCTGCGGCGGCGCAATAGAGGCATTTCCTGGAATAGCTGAATTTATGATTTCTGCAGCTGAACCACCAACACAGCACCAACAGCACCAATCATCAAGCTTGGAGCATAAAGACCACCAACAAGTCTAGAACCCTTGCAAAGAGCAGTTGCCACAACTTTGGCCCCAATTAATTGGGTCAGTAGCCAAATTCCAGGTGCTGAAGCACTCTTTCCTGTGCGTAGGATTTCATCTACATTTGTGAAGCCCCAATACAATATTCCAGGATATCTCAAAGCTATTATACCAGCTCCTAAACCCCTAAAGCAGGGTATACAACAATCGGAAGGCCTGATCTCTCCTTAATATAATCAAAAAACTTGGTGAACCAAGTCACCAAACGAGTGAAAACTACACTGACTGCCCCACATAACATACCCAGTATGAGGTATAAAGGGAGCTCTGCAAACAAGACAAGATACAAAACAATTAGGAAAAAAATGCATCACTTGGTATCAGTCGTGAAGAAAACTACTCAGTACTATAGCATCACTGCATTCACTAGAGTAGATAGCACACATTCACAAAAGTATATAAAGACAGCATTGGTGATGCAGTCCAGGTCTATGGTTTTGCCCTAGAACTAAATGCATCCACCATAAATAAACAAGGAACATTAAAGGGAAATCAGATAAAATAACACACATACACAAAAGAAAAAAAAAAAAGAAATTTCATTATTATTTACAAAAAAATTTAGTGTTTTTCATCTCTCTCAACCCCCCCCCCCCCCCCCCCCCCCCCCCCC